>JAJOZX010015457.1:22500-71668 GCA_023014485.1 Bathynomus jamesi | reverse complement strand
CTTTCTGTAAGTTACATGTTTGTATTTGTGTGTGTAGGTATGGAAAGAACCAAGAAATTGAAGAAGAGAAGGTAGTGCATCTTTGATGGACTTTAATACAGCTCCAATGCCAGTAAGCTGATCCTTCTAACCATCCATTTAAAATAAGGCAATACAAGCAGAAGGCAAAGGTTCGGCTTTCAATCACTTGCCTTATTTTTTTATGCAGGAATGAGGGGCCAAGGGTGAACGCCCGCAGAAATGCCCCACCCCCTCATAGAGGAAGAGATCAAAATGAAGGTCCAAGGTTTTCGAGATGCCTGGATATACGCATGCCCTAACATATGCATTATTCAATTTATAAAAAAGGATATAAATCTATAGCCAGCGTCCGTTTCCCTCTGAGCTAAGTGAAGAGACTGAGGTCGGGAGTTCGAATCCCGATGATGCTGGTAATAATATGAGAGCAATGGATCGCATTAGTTGGCCTGAGCGCTGTGACAGTTTCTGGCCCTCCTAACTAATCATTACATAGATCTAGAAGAGGTTTTTATTTGAAAGTGTTTTTGTCCATCATCAAAAGGTTTTTATGAAAACGATTATTATAAATTACAAACTTCCTAAAATTTTACAATTTGAAATTTTGACATTTCAGTCCACAATTTTTACGAAAGGCCAAACTTCTTATTTAACATAATTAAGAAATTTTGCTTGCATACTTACTCCGATGTATCTTTGAAGTGCTTTCACGTAATTTTCTCTATTTGACATAGTTCTACAATTGGATACCATCCACGCCGCAACTACATTCTGCCCTTCACGATTCCTGAATGGGGCTTTCTTCATGGGTCTTTTCACTAATGAATCATTCCTTCCCGAAATAATTTCTTTGGGGTAGACACGCCCGTAACTATTATGAAAAATGGATAGAAATAAATGGAAGTTGGAAAGGAAAATGTAAACATTACTATAAAAAATAATAATAGTAATGCCATTTACCACTTTTCGAATAAACCACTCCTCCTGAATAAACCAATACCTTTACGTGTTATACATTTAACAGAGTAAAACATAATATATTTACTAGAATCAACATTGTATAAAGCGAACTACATTTTATCATATAACGTACAATTTAGAGTAAGAAATACTGTAGATCATACATTTGTTTTGAAATGCTTAAGAAGTTTTTTAACTCATCGCAGTTTGCAGTTTACCTAATCACTTGAGAAGCGATGCCCGCAGTATAAAAGCTTTGGAAAGACATAAGATGGACTTATCATTATCATACACAAAGGTGTCCAACTTCATTCCGAATTATTTTCAGCTAATTGCGTGATTACTGGAAGGATTCAAGGTTGCATTGAATTACTGTTATTTTTTAACAACCTTTGTACATAAAGAAAACTGTTGTTTGTATTTCTATTTACAAACCAAAGTCAAAATAGTAAGAATATTACATACTTCAATAGTATGAATATAATCACGTTTATAAATTTCTAAAAATTTTGTTTTGAAGTGTTACATGTGGCATTAAAACAAACGGGAAAGAACCTCCTTGGCAGGAAATTTCTTAAAAAGAACCTCCTTGGCAGGAAATTTCTTAACTTATTTAATAATTTCTTTGTTTTAGGAAATTTTTCCTTAGCTTTTACTTTTTAGAATTTTAGAATTTGCCCTGAAGATGAGGGTTGTATCCCTTCCAGTACTGCATGTGCGGGGGGAACGTATTCCCACAGACGTCGTACGGCGTACGTAGTTAGTGTGTGGTGATCATCCGTACGTCATACGTAATTAGGTCTTAAAGGATTAAACTTAGGTTCTATTTTAAACTCTGAACGATACACTTTCATCTTATTTTTATACAAAAATTTTGCAGAATTCTATTCGGTAATATATTTTTTTTCTTTTAAATAAGTTATCATAAAAAGCAAAAATGTGGAGTGGGTTATGAAGGAGTTGTGGGTTGTGGGTGGTATAAGCCGGGCTGTGGGCGTGAGTGCATAAGACACATTGACAACGGGAGTGAGGAGTGTTGGGTGGTCGCTAAACTTCATATTTATATATTTTCTATGTATAAAAACTGAAAAAAATTTAATATTGAGATAAATGGTGGCCCCCCCCCCCAAAACGTCATATTTATATATTGTTTTCTGTGGGAAAACTTTGAATAATCGTTAAAATGCTGGCCCCTAAATTATATTATTATAATTATATAATAATTATATTATTATAATGTAATATTATTATAATAATATTATAATATATTATTATTATAATTATTATAAAAGTTCGTGAAAGGAACAAACAGATCGTGGTCGCACGGGGGGGCGTTTGTGTCATATATATATATATATATATATATATATATATATATATATATATATATATAGACTTAATTTTAACATTTATTTTGCCTTATCTTTCTTTGTGACATTAGTGGATTAAAAGAAAGACCCCTTTGGGATTTAAAAGGATTAAAAGGTATTAAAAAAATTACTTTTGAGGGTGCCACCACTCTTTTTTCCTAAGTGTCACTCCCCTCACTGCCCTCTTCCTCCCTTCGACATTCTTACCACCACACTACTAGCTCCATTACTATGTGTTATTATGCTAGCTGACATAGAGCCATAGACAACGAAGTGACCAGCAGTAGTACAGTAACATCTTTTGCTGATGATACAAAAATTAGCAGAAAAATTATAAACTCAGATGTGGAAGCTTCAGAAACGGACACAAACAGAATACGGAGATAATTAGAAGACAACAGTATGAAATTTTAGACCGAAACTTTTTAACTTTTAAGATATGAGAAAAATGAAGTACTAAAACATGTTCCAAATAGTGAGGAAATTCAGAAAAACACAAAAGCAAAAGATTTAGGAGTCAAAATAAACGACGATACGAAATTTGAGAGACGAAATAATATAGCGATAAACAAAGCATAAAGAATATTAGTCCGGTTGCACGGGGTAGAAACCCTGCATTGTTTGTTACAAAGCAAATCTTGACATATTTTGAAAGCTTAAAGCTTATACCACCCCATTCAAGAATCCATCGGGTGTACACCTGACCCCCGGCCGGCGAAACTGAAAAATCCCATATCCTGGTCAATACTTGAAGGATTTTGATGATCTTGGTGTCATTTCTAGGAGTTTTTAGGATGATGAGTCGATCTGGAGGGGTTGCAGATACTTTGGCAGTCGTTTTGACCCACATCCGTCAATACTTAAGGTTATTGGAGGTCAAACGCCCCCGAAATAAGGAATATCCCATATCCCGGGCAGTCGTGGAGATATTTTGGTGATCTTAATGTCGTTTTTATGGTTTTTGGCGAGACTGAGTAGTTCTATAGGCACATAATAACAGTAGGATATCATTTTGCAACTCCATGGGTCAAGTCAAGGTCATTTGAGGTTAAAGTTTGGCCTTGAAATATGATAATGCCACAGTTGACATCACTGTATTTGCTTTATTTCATTGACAATTTCAATGGCGGGTGTTGAAGCCATTGTACTTAGGGGTGCCAGCGACAAACAGTATCCGTCTGAAGAACTCCAGATCTAGCTCTTCTGCACGGTGAAGTGACACTTCGGCTGCTCTTGTAAGCTTCTCAGAAGGCTCAAATGAGCAGGTTGCCTCCATGGGCATAGGAGGTTTTTTCGGACCAGTGTATGGCACAACTTCCAGCTCACAATTTATGGGAACTGACATTTCTTGTTTTGATAGTCTAGGAATGACCTTCGCACTGTCGTTTTCAAGTGATCTGGGCTGTGTTACAATAGCTGCAAGGTTGTGACAGTTTAATCTACAAATTTTGGAGTGAATAACTGCATCAAAGTTGTCAATTATAACTTGCACAAGACCAGCAAGTGCAGCATCATTCAAACCCGACCACACAGCATCTCTTGCTGCAACAACAGCAGCTGAGCGCAGAAAACGCCGCACTTCATCATAAGAACAAGTTACATTGTACTTGTACAACTCTTTAATGATTTGCTATGGTCCCCTATGAGAACACCCAGTGCTATTTGGAGTGGAGTAGGCTGATTTGTAACAACACTTGCTACAATGTTTCCAACCATTATGGATTGCAGGGAGTCAGAGAATTTCGAACTTAACACGAGTAAGCATTTGCATAAGAACATCACTCATGCATTCGGAAGTAATATATTTGTCTATGTGAGTACGATAAGAAGTGAATTCTTCCTTGTTCTTTTTGCACTCACTCGCGATTTGCTTGCCCAACTTCTTCACACACTCATCAATATCAACAGATTCCTCACAATCTTTTGCAATATTCAGGTATGAGGCAGCATAGTTTTTGAAAACTAACAACGTAGCGATACCATCCCCATGTAAGTCTACAATTTCGTCTTTGAAGTAATCTTTAACTTTCACAATGAGCTACCTACGTGACAACTTCTCACCATCTAACTCTTTTTAAAGCTTCTCTACTTCAATTGAATTCCATGGTTTCATTTTGTCCTTCGACAATTCTACACACAAAGCAATGAAGGGGCGGTCTTCAGGTTCAACCCTTGACTTATTCTGGCAAGCTCTCTCAATCTCAACATGAAAGGTAGACATACTATGGTATCGGGCTTCTTCAGCCGGTAAATCTCCTTTCATGCCCAACAACCTACTGAGTACAATTTGTCCCTGCTCATCATTTTTCAGTTTACACTTTTCTATCAACACATCTTTGTAATTTGTTTTTTTATCACCAAGCTTATCGGTCATAAACCTAGATGCTGGAATGCGGTATTACACCGGAACTTTGATGTCACATTTCTCGGGTAATATACACTCACTGACTTTCAAACAAAAGAGACAGTGTTTTTTAGGGTCATATACTGGGCCTTCACTAAGAACAGCACTACGTAGTCTTTTTGGCTCCACTGTAGGGGTATCACATTCCCTCTTTTTCATGAATGCTGACAAATTCCGCTTGGACACAAGTGGAAACACAGTTCTTGTGACAACAAAGGATTTTTGCTCCATCTTCCAAGAGAGGCTCTAGATTCGCTCGAACATCTGGCCGCCCTCTGATGTCGCTGCTCTCTATGATTTTCTGAATCCTCCCACAATTTGAAAGACCTTTCTGACCTCCAGGACGGCTACGCAGGAAATCCTTGAAGAAACATTCGTCTGCAGCTTTTGTAGAACCTGAAAAATAAGAATTTTGTTTACCCATTCTTCAGAGTACAAATTGCACTGAAATAATTTATCCTCAGCAAATGAAAACTAAACAATGCTCACTTGGTATATTCTCCATATTCAGCAGTCAAAAAACAATTTTGGAATCAGCACAACCAAGACGTCATCAAACCACCAGGTGGGCAGCACCATCAACAATAATCTCAACAACCTGAAAAAAATAAGAGGAATAATTAGACATATTGGAATTCACCTTACCATGGGGAAAATAATCCCTGATTTCATTTTAAACCCTATAGAACTACTCAGTCTCGCCAAAAACCATAAAAACGATAGTAAGATCACCAAAATATCTCCACGACTGCCCGGGATATGGGATATTCCTTATTTCGGGGGGGGCGTTTGGCTTCCAATGACCTTGAGTATTGACGAATGTAGGTCAAAACGACTCCCAAAGTATCTGCAACCCCTCCAGATCGACTCATCATCCTAAAATTCCCTAGAAATGACACCAAGATCATCAAAATCCATCAAGTATTAACCAGGATATGGGATTTTTCAGTTTCGCCGGCCATCTTGAAAAAGCCAAGCGGGGGTCAGGTGTACACCCGATGGATTCTTGAATGGGGTGGTATAAGCTTTCAAAATATGTAAAAATTTGCTTTATAACAAACAATACAGGGTTCCAGTAAAATCAGGGTCTGTGCTACCGGACTATATGGAATTATATACTAAGAACCTTTATGAGATGGAACAAGAGTGTAATGGTTCCCGTGCTGAAAATACTGATCATACCAACACTGGAATGCTGACCAATCTTCATGTCGCCATATAAAAGAAAAGAAATTAATGAGCTGGAAGAAATTCAAAGAAATTTCACAGCCAAAATCAATGACTACAAAGAACTAAATTACTGGAAAATACTACGTACATTAAATCTATATTCAGTGGAAAGAAGAGAGAGTTACAACATAATAAAGTAAACCCTCATCCAACGCGTGTTTGTCCAGCTCGAATTTGCTTATACATGGAAAAATAAATGCGAACAATTACACCAGTACACATTTGAAAACTTGTCGATCGATTTTTACAAACTAGTTGGTGATTCTATATAATTTGAGTGCGCTGATCTCAAAAATATAGTTAGTTTTTCCCTATCACGTATGGTTTTCTTACTACAGGGTGTGTCATAAATCCCTCATTTATCCCCAAATGTGAACCATCTTATCGAGACCAACATTGGATTGCACATGCTAAACCATAAATTTTGTTGTCATAGACTACAGTAACGCTTACATAATAGTGTAGGGTAAATATATATAACAACCAGTCCCGTTCCCAGCAAAATACTCTCTCCCCTCCCATCAATGGGTGGTTAAAATTTGGGGACAGATGAGGTATCACAACACTCCTTGTAGCACGAAATCTTTAGGTGATAGAGTAAAACCTAATTAAAGCAGAATTAAATAGCTCCTAGCTCTTGGACAAGCATATTGCTTGTTTATGAAAGAATAAAAAAATAACTGAAAGAAACAAAATATATTTACCTTCTTTACTTGCAAACATTTCAGGACTTATTCCAAAGACTTAAGACTACGAAGGTAGATCTGACTAATGACGACTAAACCGGTGCTTCTTTGATGTTTTCTTATGCTGTGCGTTAGGCTGATCTCGTTGCAGACACCAGCAGTAATCCGCCATCATATTTGTATGCCATCTTCCTTGATATCTTTTTTCCATGGTTTTGATGTCCTGTTGAAATCGTTCCCCTTGCTCCTCACTGACATCTCCGAGATTTTCGGGAAAACGGTCAAGATGCGAAAATAAGAAGTGAACTTTCAGGCTCATGTTGCAGCCTAAGGCGCAAAACTTTTTAAGCATATTTTCCACCAGTCTTTCATAATTTTGGCTTTTGTAGTTTCCCAAGAAGTTTTCAACAACATCTTTGAAACCAAGCCATGCTTCTTTTTCTTTATTGGTCATTGTGTTCAGGAAATGATCGTCTGTCAATAACTTTCTAATCTGAGGACCTATAAAAACACCTTCCTTTATTTTCTTGTAGCTAATCTTTGGATATTTTGAACAAATGTACTTGAAACACTCACCTTCTCTATTCAATGCTTTGACATACTGCTTCATCAAGCCTAACTTAATGTGCAAGGGTGGTAGGAGGATTTTATTTGGTTCAACTAGATGGTCATGTAAAATGTGCTTTGATCCTGGGGTAAGATTCTCTCTAGGAGGCCAAGTTTTCCTCTTCCAGTGCTGGTCACGTGCTCGACTATCCCATTCGCAGATGAAACATGGCATCTTAGTGTATCCTGATTGCTGCCCAAGTAACATGCAAAGGACTTTGAGATCCCCACACAATATCCATCTGTGATTTTGATACTGAATTTTTTCCAAAAGCAGTTTCATGTTATCATAGGTCTCTTTTAAATGAGTAGAATGGGCCACTGGGATTGATGCATATTTGTTACCGTTGTGCAGTAACACTCCTTTTAGACTGGTTTTAGAGGAATCTATAAACAACCTCCAGTCACTGGTTTGGTATTCGATGCCTAGCTTGCACACTAATCCTGTGATGTCCTTGCAAAATACCAAGGGACCATCTTCTTCGAAAAAAGGCACGAAGTCTTTCTCACGATTTCTGTACCAAGCGAAGTATGTGTCGGATGCCAATAAATTGTTCTCCTGCAATCTAGACCCCAAAAGTTCTGCAGAGTCCTTAGGCAGATTCAAATCCCTGACTAAGTCATTTAGTTCGGCTTGGGTTAATGGTTTAGGAGGATCTCGGTCAGCTGTTGGCTGTTCATAAACATCATCATTGTCTGGATTTGGAGCTGAATCAGAATCTGAATTGTATTGATCCAGACTCTCGGGTGGGCGGGGAATAGGAACTTCTGGACCATGGGGTACCAGCCTTATTGCAGATGGAAGACTTCGGTATTGAAGGCTCTCTTTATTCTTTGCATTATAACCTTTAACATTGCACGAACAGAAGTAGCAGTTATCGGTATGGTTTCTAGGCTCGCGCCATACCATAGGGATCCCAAATGGCAAACTTTTCTTTTTACCTTTGCTCCAATTCCTTAGTGCCGCAACACACGTAAGACAAACCTCGTGTGGAGCCCAACTTTTGTCTTGATCTCCTAATTTAATTCCAAAATAAGCATGATAAGTTCTCTTAATGAAGGTCGTTACATTTGTCCTTTGTTTTACAACAACATACCGACCACAAATATAACAAAATATGTCTGGACTATGGGTACATCCTCTAGAAGCCATTATTAAAATTTTAAAGACGTAATGTTAGAATTATCTATCTGAAAAATATGAAAAACCGAAATTAATTAAAGATAAAAAAAGGTAAAAAATTACAAAACGCCCCAAAATTGTTTTGCTAATAATTTTAAAACTGTGGGTGATAGAAAAAAAAATGGTAGCATTTTTTAATTCAGCGCAGCGAACTGCTTCAGAATCACAACTCAAAATAAAGAAATCGATTTTCATGCAGACCGGTGTTATTTGCCGAAAGCGGAAAATTTGATCATACACGGTCCGCCAAACACGTTCTAATACAGTAGTACTGTACGCGTGCCAATGCGCGCTCTAGTGTTTTCTCCTACACTCTCCAACACTCCCGCATCTCCCTCCCTCTTGCATCACCCCTTGCATCATCCTTTGTCTCAGTCCCGCTACCGCGTTAAGTTCAGTGAAGTTGTGTTGGATTGTTTTTGTCGTATTTTGCCGTTGTTTTGCTATTACCCTTAGACAGCAGTATGGCACCAAAACGTAAAGCATCTGCAAGTGATAGTGAAGAGAAGAAAAGTCGTAAGGTTATGACATTAGCCGAAAAAATAAAGATTCTAGATAAGTTGCGTGGTGGTATGAGCTTAACATCACTTGGCCGCGAGTATCACGTGTATAGTCTACCATACGCACCATCCGAAAGAGTGAAGAAAAGATACGTGCTATTTTCATTAATATATTTTTATTTACCATATGTAAATATCATTATATTTATGATTTTATTATGTTCTTATTTCATATACAATGTAGGTAGGGAAATTAATTTGTGTGTGAATAAAAATCTACATATCGAAGTATTAATGGGAGACTTTACGCGGCCGCGTTCACGTATCCCCATTTATCCCATAAGGTATCAAGTTTTTCCAACGCGGATTTACCTAACGCGCCGTTCTCGAGAACCTAACCCCCGCGTTGGACGAGGGTTTACTGTATATGCATGGAAAATAATAGAAAACTAGTACGAAACCTCAAACTGAACCTTAATCATCCAAACAACATTGCAAAATAGGAAAGGCAGAATGTAGTATGATCCCGAACTAAAGGCCACACAAGGAGCATCCTCAAATAAAACAGTTTTGTTGTCAAAGGGCCAGACTCTTTAACCAGTCACCCAAAGAAATCAGGAACAACACGAAGCTGATGTGAAGTCTTCAAAGAAGATTACATGCTGGCTCAGGACAACCTCAGATGAGCGGGTTTACTGGGCTATGTGAGATGGAGAGCTCAAAAAACAACTCTCTCCTTCACCATTCCATCTCTAGTGGTTGGGCCGTGAGCCTAACTTCCGTGTAATGAGGATCACCACACGGAACTTCTATAAGTTATACTCGTGTGTGTGTATATATTTTTAAAAAGCATAACATTTTTTTTCCGGTTATCTTATGAGATTTTGAAGGAACTGTAAAATTCCAATTTTAATTTTAAAGCATCATATTCAGTAACAGAAGCACTCCGATATGACACGAAGAGCGAAGACTGTATTTTAAAATGTGGTATTCTTTTCAAGAAAACATGTTGTAAACGTAAGGTTATTTAAAACTCTAATCACTTTTCCAAACTTAATTAGCAAATTAGCAACATACCTAGCATAAACATCTGAGTCCTTCCTATATGTCATTGTCCAGTGAAAAGGCCATTATATATTGCAGGATCTTGGTAAGAATAAGCGGAGATTCCATTTCAAAAATATCCATCTCTGATGATCGTTCCTGTAATGATCAAAATATTTCGAAATTCACAGAGTATTGTGATTTGTGCATGTAAACAAGTTTTGAATTCTAAGTCTTCTTTTACGTAGAAAAGTAACATTTTCAAAAGTGTTGATTTGTTTTACAAATTATACAGGGTGTCCCAGAATTAACTATCTATTTCAATGAAATCGGACAAATTTTTTAAAAACACCACTTTTATTTATGTTTATCATGTTTAATATGTGTTAAAAATGTATAAATTTTCTAAATTTTTTTCATAATTTTATTTTCATAATTTTTTCATTATCTGGTCCAATGAAAGACCGTTTGAAGTCATAGAATGGCAAAGAGACTCTCCAAAAGTTAACGTGTGGCTTGGAATGACCAAATCCAAAATTTATGGCCCATTCTTCTTTGCGGAGGCAACTGTAACAGGTACTGTCTACCTTGATATGCTTCAGCAGTTTCTCGAACCACAGCTTCTTGATGATGGCATTCTTGATAATGTTGTTTCAACAAGATGGAGCACCATGTCATTATGCTCTAATTGTTCGAGAATACCTCAACAGAGCCTTCCGAATCGGTGGATTGGACGTGGAGGACCTCGACCTTGGCCTCCGCGTTCTCGGATTTGACACCCCTGGATTTCTTTGCATGGGGTTTCATAAAAGCAAAGGTTTATCGCCAAAAGATCAGTGCTTCTTGTTGAAACACAACATTATCAAGAATGCCATCATCAAGAAGCTGTGGTTCGAGAAACTGCTGAAGCATATCAAGGTAGACGGTACCTGTTACAGTTGCTTCCGCAAAGAAGAATGGGCCATAAATTTGGATTTGGTCATTCCAAGCCACACGTTAACTTTTGGAGAGTCTCTTTGCCATTCTATGACTTCAGACGGTCTTTCATTGGACCAGATAATGAAAAAATTATGAAAATAAAATTATGAAAAAAATTTAGAAATTTATACATTTTTAACACATATTAAACATGATAAACATAAATAAAAGTGTGTTTTTAAAAATTTGTCCGATTTCATTGAAATAGATAGTTAATTCTGGGACACCCTGTATATATAATATATATTATATATATATATTACCAAAAGTATTGGAATGTTGGGAGTATGAGAATCAAAATTTGTGTAAATTGATAAGAGTAATTAATGACCCTGTTGAGTCGTGACGTCACGTGTTCCAGCTTCATCCGCGCACCTTGCGCAGGATTAGGGGGGTTTCACCTTTGTTCAAGGGACGGCATGTGATTGCACCATAGTACGCTGCGCAACACTTAGTATTATTCGTTTAAGCGGCACCATCTTATATTACGTGATAATTATGTGACTAATCACTTATTTCCCTTGACGTCACGTTTCTTTGAAGGCGTCATTATTTTGACCAATGGCGCTCCTCCATACCAGAATACAGCAAACATGCAGTATAAATCATGTGTAAAATAACTGTAACCCAACTTGATTAGTTTTAATTATGAATAACACTGGGTAACAAAATTTGAAAAAGTTTCTGTTTATTGTGATTTTTCGGTCGTTTCTTAATGATTTCGGGGCGCTGATTCCAAAAATGATATTGGTTTTTGCTCTATCATCAACCGTTTTCAAAAATATAGGTTATCACACTTTTCATATGGCAAAGTATATAAAGAAGGCTAACAAATATTTTCTGAAAATAAAACTACTGGAAATTAATGTTTATTGAGCCAAAATTGTTTGACAAACCCAAAATGGTGCAAAGGATATAATATATATCATGAGGAGAACCGATAAGAGAATAACAAGCCTCGTTATGCAGTGTGCGTTCCTTAAAAATGCACTGAAGAACGCGACTTCCGCGTATGAACATTCTTATCCTTTCTGATCAGCGACCATACGTAGTCTCCCATCATGGAAGCATCCATTCCCAATGGCCCTGGTACCTTTTCTCCATCGTTTGAATATCTTGATGGAATCCTTCGCCATGTTCTTCACTCACATCGCCCAGGTTATCACGAAAAAAGTCTAGATGTGAATGCAGATAGTGTAATTTTAAAGACATACGGCACCCCATTTTGCCATAGCACTTAATCAAGTTTGACACTAACTCCTCATAGTTTGGTGCTTTATGGTTGCCTATAAACCCACGAACCACATCACGGAAAGCACACCAAGCCTCTTTTTCGATCGGAGTCATCTTGGCTTCAAGGTTCTTTGAATTCAACAGCGCCTTGACTTGTGGTCCTACAAAGATGCCAGCCTTGACTTTGGCCTCAGAGAGTTTAGGGAACATGACCCGAATCTGTTGGAAAACTTCCCCTCCAAAATCTAACGCAGTTACAAACTGCTTAATTATACCCAACTTAATATGGAGAGGTGGTAGCAGAACTATGTCAGGCTTCACAAGAGGTTCCCTGAGTACATTGTACTTTCCTGGTTGCAGTCCTTCACGTGGAGGCCACTGAACTGTTTTATAGTGCTCAGTTGAAAAATGGATTATCTCTGAAACCATTGATGATACACACAAACCAAGGCCAAATTTGGACTCAGCGCCCACAAATGCATATAAAAACATAAAAAATTCCATATAAACAGAATCATTGTTACACAGTGTAATAATTATTAAAATAATAGGCCAATTTGAGTAGATAATGATGTAAAACCGATATATCTAAATTCTAGTACAGGAAACGTAAGATGTTTTTCTAAGTTATAGGTACTCGTGATGAAGTAATTAAAGGAAAGCTGATTGATTGCAACATGACAACTTGGCAACTAAAGCAAAACACAGACGGAAAAGCGATTCAGAAATTGGAATTTGATTCACAGATTCAGTTCTTTATTTAGCACTTGCTTCAGACTTCATCGATTTATTTCATTATTAATAATCAGTTTAATGTTCTTAAAGTAAACCTTGGGCAAGGAGGCCTTCCATCATGATTTTAATTTATTCCCCTACTCCAGTTCTGCCCAACCAGCTGCAGCGGCTTGCGGGTCGAATACGACTCGCCAGTGGTTTCTATCCGACCCTCCATGATTCAAAGCAAAAATAAAGAAAATGTTACCTCTCAAGCGTCGTTATCGTAGTTTTACTCAATAAACTAAATGATTCGCGCTCGAGCGTTGTTGTTGTGATCACAAGAACAGATAATTTCCTTATTTACGTTCTTGTCTAAATTTAGCCGATAAATAGGTAGGCAAATTCAGTACATTATGACTACAACAATGAATTCATCAAGATTTATGAATCACTTTTTTCATTTGATCTTTGCTTGAATATGACTGACTACTTTCAAAAAACTTTCCGCGAGAGTTTTAAGATAATGAAACAGATCAGATAAAATAAAATTATTTCAAACTTTTTAATGTAAACTCTGAAGGTACCGAACATTCTCGCAGTTAGAACTTGATTAATTTCTTTCAGCGTAGTGAAAACGTGGAAAAGAATCTAAGTGAAAATACACACCACAATCAATCAATCAATCAATATAAATAAATAAATAAATAAATATATATATATATATATATATATAGAGAGAGAGAGAGAGAGAGAGATTGTAGACACCAATCGACCAGGGAAGTACTCCGGAGGAGACGTTAGGCGGAAAACAGGGAGTGCTGGAACTCCCGTTTCTTCTGTCACTGGCCTCTTAGCTGATCTTTTTCCATATCAGATTTACCTTGTGAGCAGTCAAGCATGTTCTCAAACACAACTTCTTCTTCCATTATTCACTACATTCATGCATTTTACGCACTACACAATTTTTTTCAATTAAAAAAATAAATAAATAAATAAATAAAATGGCATCGTGGGCCTCAGAGACCTTGTTTTGGCACTCTCCTTCTTATATAGTAGGGCGTTTTTGCGGGCGCTCGCCCTTGCTGCCTCCTTCCTACCTAAAAAAATGTGGCCCTTGGTCCATTTTAAGATAACAAATTCGGCCCGCGAGCTAAAAAGGTTTGGGCACTCCTCTTTAGGCCGTGAGGACTTCTTTGGCTAGTCCCTTAGCCAGTGACATTATATGACGTAAATCAACCTAATTTTTATGTAAGTAAAAGTATAATTTTTTGTTTTGTGTGTTTTCACCAATGCGTTATTTATTTGTTTTATCTTTTTTGATTTTTGACCCCGATCAGTACTTCGTGGACGGCTCTTCTGAAGGATATAACTTGTTTCAGAAGAAACTACATCACACACACTTTACACCAAAAGATAGGGGACGCCGTCGCGAATAATTTTATGTAAACATCGAACAAATTCATTTACTACAAAAACGTTTTATGTGGCCAAAATGTTGGGCGGAGCTTATTCGTTGGGGGTTCTAAACTCCGCCCCGGAGCTATTTTACAATTTGTGTTGTTTGTAGTAAAAAATATGGTAATAAACAATTTTGTGCATCTAGTCACATCATGCTTGTAAAAATTTTAAACTCTTTTGTGAAATCGAGGAAAAGTAAGTCAGCCCATAAATTTACAAAAATACTACGGCCATAAAAATTTTGCGCTTCACATCCAAAGCTAGTGAGACCAAATTTGTGAAGCTGCACTCAAATTGTAAGTGATTCGTGAGTTTAAAGTAAATGTTAAGTTCTCACTGGCTCAAAACGTTTGTTCAAAAGGTAGGATGATTATTCTTGTCTTGTTCTTTTCAAGATTTATTATTATGCACGCAAAAAAGATTTACCTTTTTTCAGGACGCATTTTTCAGACTAGTAACGTATTTATGTGTTGTTGTTGTTGTTGGTTAGCCGATCAGCCTACCCTGATCGAGCAAGCCGGCGGCACGCAGGTAACCGATCGCCCTCTCCGGGTGGACCAGAGTTCAGCGCACTGGTGATGTTTGTTGTGTTCTATGTTGTGCTAGAGCGGTACAGTCTGTCATAATGTGTTCAATTGTTTGTGTGTGTCCTGGCACAGGTGGCAGGTGTCATCTGTGGAGTTGTCTAGTCTGTGTTTATATGTCTGTAAGTTGGGGTGATGTCCACATCGGAATCGTGCTAAGTTAACTCGATCCGATCTGCTCAGGCTGGTCTCTGACCTGTCAATGGGTGGCGGCTTCGCACTAGGACCGCATTCGGACTGAGTCGTGTCAGTGTTTTGTGGGTTAGATGCGTGTGTGTGTATGTTTCCTGTACTGTGTGTCTGTGGGGCGTGGTATGGAATGAAGTATTTGGTTATTATCTCTCTGGTGTTACCTTAATGGTGCGAGGTGTCGGTGCATGATTGTACATGTAGTGGCAAGGGTGTTGTGGGTTAGTTGTCGCTGCTACCATGAATTGTGTTCCCCTCATGTCAAAATGTTCCCTAACTTTCAGTATTTTGTTTCTGTGTGCAGGTGTTTCTATTGGTATTATTTGAGTGCATCCTGTAATGATACGAAGTGCGTTGTTTGTATTGTCTGTAAGGTGTTTATGTGTGTGTTTGAGATAATGGATGCCCAGCATGGGCTAGCATAGTCCATAACTGAGCGAATATATTGTTTGTATATGAGTGATATTGTTTCTGCTGGTGTCCAAAGTTTGTGCCTGTTAGTACCCTAAGCGTGTTAAGTCTGACGTACATTTGTTTTTAATGTCCTGAGTGTGGTTTGCAAAAGATAATGCTGTGTTGTATGTGACCCCAAGTATTTTAGTCCTGTGAGTGTGTGGAATGTTGGTGTTGTTTAGTGTAAGCTGTGGAGTTATCTGGTGTTCTTTTGTGTTGCTTGTTAGCAAGGTGATGGTTGATTTTGCGGACGCCACTTTCAGTCTATTGTGTGTGAGCCAGTCTTGTATACTGTTTATGTATGTTTGTAGGTTATTTGTAGCGGTGTCGATGTTGTTGTGGGTGGATTTTAGGGTGATGTCATCTGCATATGATAAGGTAAGTTTGTTATCTATGGTGTTGGATGTCATGCATGTATAAGTTGAACAGTGTTGGTGAGAGAACAGAGCCTTGAGGGATCCCATTCAGAAAAAGCTTGTTTTTGGATGACTTGCCATTAAATGTGACATGTGAGTATCTTCCTGAAAGATAGTTGTTCAGCCACCTTTTGGTGTTATTGTGCATGTTTGTGTTGAGTATTTTGTTTATGAGAGGGAAGCGTGGGATAGCATCAAATGCTTTACTAATATCTATTGTTGCTAATAGTGTACGTTGAGCTGGTCGTCTGGAGTTGATGCCATCCATGGTGTGCTGCGTGAAGTTAGTGAGTAATGTCGTGGTTGAGTGGTGAGGTCTGAATCCATGTTGAGTAGGCGATAGTGGTATGTGTGGGTTGGTGATTTGTAAGATTAGTCTTCTGCTACTTTGGAAGGTGTGCATAGTAAAGTAATGGGTCTATAGGAAGCTGGTTCTGCTGGATTTTTGTTTGGTTTGAGTAGTGTAATAATTTTATCTTGTTTCCATATGTCAGAATAATACAGTGTTGGTATGAATATGTGCTGATATTTGTGAGAGTTAGTATTCCCTGTGGGCCCAAGTGTTTAAGGTGTATATTAAATATGTTGTCTGGTCCAGTAGCTTTGAATTCTTAATGTTTTTGGTGATCTTAGTGGTTTGGTCTGTATTGAAGGTGTAATGGTCGTGTCGAGTCTGGAGGTTTTCTTGTGTCTGGCTGTTTGTCTGTCTGCGTGTTTCTGGTTGTTGTCTCTCTTTAAGTGACTATCTTTGCGTAGTGATTAACTAGAATGCTAGCTTGTTGTGTATATGTTGGGATATTATTTTGGCTGCGACAGATAGCCGCGTGTGAGGTGTGAATACCGCTGTTAGAGTGGGTAATGCTGTTTATAGTCTTGTATAGCCTGGATGTATCTGTGGAGTGGTTTAGTGTTGTTATGAATTCCCTAAATGTTTTTGTTTTTCTTTGAGTTTGTTGTTTATTTCTGTGTTAAGCTGTTGTATCTGCTGTTTTATGGCTTCTGTGTGTGGTGTTTGGCTTAAGGTTTTTAGGTGTTGGACTAGCCTGTTGTGGTACTCAGTGAGATTCCCGTAGTGATTTAATTTTGATTATAAAGTGAAAATAACACTATAACTTAGTTCTTAACTGACCGCCAGCACTTACAGTTAGTTCTCAGTTTACGTTCACCTTCGGCCACATTACCACCTTGTTCGTCGACTACACTGTTCATTGTCGCCACCTTCTTTGTGGTCCGTAATTGCATGGATGTAGCCAGACATTCAAAAAACTATACGCATGAGGTCGTGGAAAATCGAATAAGCACGGTGTAAAGACGCATGCATGTTCGTATAAAATGGTAGAATTGAGACGTCGAGATTCTTAATACAATAATATAAATGAAAAAGAGTTATCTGGAAACCGTTGCGAAATTTTTTTATAAAAATGTATACGCACGTGCGTATAATGCGTATTAGGCCAGGCCGAAATTTTATATTGAAAAGGTACATATTGTGAGGAGTTTGAATGGAAACAGGAACCCCCTCATAAATTATTTTCGCTTTAAAGACTCCTACCCCTGGCACAATTTTCACTTTTTGACCTATATTCAAGAATATTCCATTTATACGAGACTTACTCTACATTCAGATTTTGATGGCATAAATCTTTATTAACGTATAATATTTTATTTAATAATGTACAGTATTAGGAAAATTAATTAAGTACAACAATATATTCAGTCTCAGAAGAAAAAACTAGAGGCATAATAAATGTGCTAAATTCAATTAACTTTTTTATTGTTCCTTATCACATCAAAAGGGAAGAAATTTTCAATATCATTAGGAAATTTTATTTCATATGTTTCTTACTCATTCCATTGCCCTTTGATTCAAACTTGGGCAGTTTTCGCCTTAATTCTAATGAGTTTAAGATAAACTTTTGACGGCTGTCATATCCTATTCTTTCCTGACATGCCTTTGTTACTAGGTTCACTGCCCTTTCCATACTTTGACTGTGGCATGGAAAAGAAGCTATCTCCAGTGGCTTACATCGAGCCTGTAGTAGCTCATCGTCGCAAAAATGTTTAGCAGCGGTGGAGGAGTAATGAGCTCTTTTGCCAATCGATCATCTCGGTGTAGTCAGTAGATTGGAAATTGAGGGTTCGAGGCAACTCAAAGTTTCTGGTACCTGAAAATCCTGTTCTTGAAAGGATGATTTTCTGAATAGCTTGCTCCCTAATTTCTAGTCTCTTGTCAGTTACCAGTGATATGACTATATTTTCTGGGTGGGCAAAGTAGGCGTTATTCTTTAATACTGGTTCTATGATTGAGCTATGTTGTTCAGCTAAATTTCGAAGCAAGCACATTAAATGCCAAAAGTTCTATACACCATCAGTTACATTAAGATGAGATTTTATCCAAAACCACCCTGGAGCATAGAACTGTATAATAATCTTGACTATATCTTGAAGGTTTTTATCGGGATTTGGCGTTGAGATATATAATCGAAGGACCCTGTTGGCTAGAGCTAGCCAGCGAGCATGGTGAAGGGTGCCTGGGGATCGAGTGGACAGATCTTGAGAAGTGTCTCCAGTTTGCACTGCCAGACACATATCATAGAGATATCTTTGATCACTGCTTAGCTCCTTCACAACATTTGCTGGAATTTCTTTAATGTTTCCCTTTACGCGAGAATATTTGACTACCTCCAATTTTGTTAAATCTGTTTTCAGTTTATTTCCAATTGAACCCACAAAAGTATGTGGACCTGTTGTTTTACCATCAATGGCTTTGTAGACGTGCATAAAAGGCAGTTCATTCAAATGCAAGAGGCACACCAACCACTGCACTGGTCTGTTAAGATGAATTTCAACCAGTTTTATGGCTCCACCAATTTTTCTTGTATTTACAGGAGTACCATCACACAGTAAAGCTTTGATAGTAGTTGTGCTGTTCGAGTCTGTAATAATAGTTATCAACTCTTCTGCTATGCAATGAGCAGTTCCATTATCTGATGTGGCATGGTCTACATAGATGCTTCCAGTTCTTTCACAATAACATAGTGTTCTTTTTATCTTTCCACTTTTAGTTAATGTGTTATCTTTCCTTCCATCAAATCCAAGGCACTCCATCTTCAGATTTTCGGGTTTTGACCTAAACGTATTTGTTTCACCCATGCTATTTCTTCCTCTTTCTAATTTCTTTGTCAAGCATGTTGGTGTGGTTAAGGATCCCCATATCTTTTAAAGCTGCATTGACTATTGCAGCTGCAGCTCTACAACTTATGTCTTCTTCTGTATTTTCTATAAATTCCGATGGTAAAACATTGGTGGTTTCAGTCATTTCTTCTTGTGCTTTTAGTTGACGGTTTTGTGCTTCTTGGGCTCTTGCTAAAGATTTCTTCTTTGTTGAACTAGCTATGCGATCAATTGGTCCTAACTGATTTTTTCTTTGTTTTTGACCCACAAAAGACTCCCATTCTGCCATTGGTATTTTATCCTTATACCTGCAAGATTTCCTATCAATTCCCTTATCATAGCATTCACAAGAAGACCATATCAAACATTTCATCATACTGAGCTACTTTTAAAGCAAAACTTTCATTTCTTCGATGTAATGGCACCTTGTTCAATTTTGAGGCTTCTTCTATTAGTCGACTGACTTTAAGATAGATACCTTTGGTGTTAATCGTAGGAAAAGAAAATTTCATCCAAATGTCTTCAATATTTTTTACAACAACCCTGTAACAATCATTAGCAATTGCTGATCCTTTTGATTTAGCTTCTTCACGACGCGACGGCGCACAAAAAGGTGGTGTCTCACAGCATCTGCTTTTCAAGGAGTCATGACTGCTGGGAATTCCGCACGATATCCAAAGGCTGCATTTGAGTACTTGCTTCTAGTAGTCATAGTTTATATTCAGAAGCAAAATCAAATTATATGTAATTTATAATTTATGATAATTCAAATTATAATTAAAGCAAATGCAAATTATTTCTATTTATCTGAAAAATTATTTCTATTTATCTGAAATATAAAAATATTAAGTATTAAACAAACAACTTATCATGTAACATTATAACAACATTAAACATATGCAAATATGAAGGTAAAAAAGGGAGGAGGGGCATGTGATAGGGGTAGTAGGGTAGCACATTAGGGTGTGTCAATTTTAGGAAACAAAGTGAAATCTTTAGATTTTCAAAGACTACTAGTGACCAAATGATGCATTTTTATGTGCTAAATCGAAATATGGCTTTAAAATCCAGATTTGACCACTTCTAGCTACTTATATTTGAAGTTGAAATTTATGAAAAATCAGCAATTTTTGCAAGTATTCTTTTATTGTATATAACTACATTTTACATACAATTAAAGACATTTTGATTGTATTTCAATATTAAAACTTAGAAATATAGATAGGTTTCTTGAACTTTGCTAAGGATGCCATGTCTGCCTTGCTCTTGTTCCTGGACATGAGCTCCCTACTGGCCACCTGGCCACTGATGTACGCCTCCCTCCTCTCTTGTGAGTAAACATGTTGTGCTGCTTCAGTCATGCCAGAGTTCCAGTCAATAAGCTCCGAGAGTTTGGTGGCATCTCGGTTGATGTCAAGA
Source organism: Bathynomus jamesi (assembly GCA_023014485.1). NCBI lineage: Eukaryota > Metazoa > Arthropoda > Malacostraca > Isopoda > Cirolanidae > Bathynomus > Bathynomus jamesi. The sequence goes on along the minus strand of JAJOZX010015457.1, from coordinate 51,046 downwards.
GTCTTCCTGAGTCTGATACTGCAGTCTCCTACCTGTATGTCCTCATCTCCTTCACCTCTGATTTCCAGTATCCTCTTCACTGCCTCCCTCCTCTCCTCCTCCACCTCACTGCACAGCATGGCCTGGAGCACAGCCTCAGAGTGTGCATACCAGGCTGATCTCTTCACCGTAGGCATCACTATTCCTATCACCTCCTTCTGACTTCTGAACAGCTCCAGCTGGTACAGTACATGCCTGGGACCCTCCACCCAGCTGTGATTTAACTTGATGTTGAACCAGTTTGGCATGTAGACTCCCACTATGAATTCCACAATTATCCTCAGATTCTTCAGGTTCCTACCCTTCAGCCCATGTTTGGAAATCCACAATCTGTAGAACCTTAAGAGCCGTGGTGACCCACCTACTGTGACAGACTGGCCCAATCTCCAGGAGAGCTAGACTCTGAGGTACCTCTCCCGATCTGATGGCAGTGATGATTCTGTAGCCATATAATTAGTCTGTGCTGAGGTCCTTGACTACCTCCTGACTGAGATGGGGTAGAGGAGGACCAACAGTGATTCTCGTGAAGTTTGGGTTGATTTCCAGCTCAGCGGCAGTGTTTAACATCTTCCCTCGGGGCCTAGACCACTTGTTGTTGCTCAATGTCTTGCCATCCAGTGCAGTCACCAGATGCCTGAGACTCAGCTCCCCAGTGTGCAAGTCACAGACAATCCACACCAACTTCCTGCTAAGCTTGATCTCCACATAATGCATTACTCCTCTCTCCCAGCCAGTATTCACATTAGTACTGTCACCTCCTCTGGCCAAAAGGGTCTGGTCTGCTCCTCTCTCTCTTAGCCAGTTCATCAGATGATCAGCAATGACCTCAGCATGACTTCTCTCCTCTGCAGCTTCCTCTGGAACAAAATGCCACAAATATTTCCCACCTGGTTCATTGCACACTGAGTAGTGTTCTTCCTTAATGAGGCCAGGAAACTGCCTGTCACTGCCCTCAGCTTCCATCATCACTTTGGTGTCATCTCTTTTTCCCATCAAAGAAGATACAGGTGATGCCATTTTCCCTAATCTCTTCATCAAACTTCTTGACCAGCTATTTAGTCAGTCTCTCCTGAGCCCTCCTCACCTTGTTGTGGTCAATCACTAGTGCTGTGTCAAACCCTGTGATAAGACCAGCATTAATCCAGGTAGCAGTGGCAATCTCTGCACTCTCTCTCAGCCCAGTGTGATGTCTCAAGCTAGCCAGAGCTATGTTGGTGATATCTTCAGTGTTGTATTTCTTCTTCTTAGCCACAGGCAAGGAAGAAGTTGTCGCAGCCTCTGGTATGAAGTCTTCGTCCTCGTCTCTCCTCCCTGCCTCCTCCAGTATATCTCCAGTCTCCTCCAACTCCATCTCCATCTCCAGCAGTGACTCCTCCCTCAACTCCTCTTCTTTCTTGGCTGACTCCTCTGCCTTCCCCCTCTTCTTCTCCTCGGCCTTCCTTCTCTGCTCCTGTCTCTGCAACACTGCTTCCTGTCTCCTGGTCTCAGGGTGATCAGCTAGACCCATCTGGTGTGCCCCCACACTTCCCACTTTTTCTCTCTGACCTTTAATGAAGGCAAGCTCCTGCACTGGTATCTTCTGCTGGCTCCTGCAGCTGCAGTCAATGTGAACCTCACTGTTGCAGACAGGGTTGCACCCAAGCTCACTGCAGCTCCTGATCACACAGTGACAGGTCAGGATGTCCACCAATTTGTCCAGTTTCATCAAAAACCTATCTTTGACCTCTAGCTTTACATTGCCAATGGACACCTTCACTGCCTCAGCCCACAGTGCCTTCACTTTAGACCTGATCCTGACCTCAGTGTTGATTACAGGTCCTGTGAATAGAGCGTTGGCCTTTCTCCACTGAACCAGTAGCCCTGGAACAATGCCGTTGTTAATCAGGTCATTAAATGGGTAATTCCTCCTGTCTTCCTCACTCATCTCTCTCCTCAACAAACCATACATGCAGCTCAGCAGGGGGAAGTTCCCTCCCAATCCCCACCAAATGACTTAGGTGACAACTTGATTTGCTTCGGGTTCTGATTTCTTTCTGACTCATCATGTGGACCTGTGAACAAAAGAAATGTCATTGAAATTTGGATAGGCCTACTGATTATGATTACATGAAATTAAGTTAATTGAAATTCTTAATATCTTCCTATAAGCTCAGATAAAAGGTTGTGTTGTTATAGGTACAAGACTTAATTATTCAAAGTAATGACAATTTCATATATCTATCATATCAAAATATACAGAAAGTTTGGGTTACATAACATTTCGAATAATTTGAATTACACAATATTTACATTACGAAGTAATCAAAATTGTCAAAAAGGAGGGAAAACACACGCATTCACAATCAAAACTCCAGCATTTGTGACTATGTGAAACCTAGAAACCATACTGCACACCAAAAATAACCAAAGTTGACCACACATATCAATAGCACATTGATATACGATGCTACAGTCATATTTAGGTTATATTTCAAACCTTTATGGTCAAATATAAGTAGGTAAATGGCTTTTTTAAACAACACTAAAGATATTTCTAAGTTTGCTAGATAATATGACATCATTTGAGCATTAGTAGTTTTTGAATTGTTGACTTTACTAAAATTGACACACCTTAGTAGCACATGCTTGATTTTTTTATATTTTGTTGAAGTAATGAAAAAAACCTTCTCACATAATGTACTATTTTAAGAAATAACATTTTTTCCCATTTAAATATATGCAAATATGAGGGTAAAAAAAGGGGGGGGGAGGTATGTGCTAGGGGTAGCACATGCTTGATATTTTAATATTTTGTTAAGATAATAAAATGAAACTTCTCACATAGTGTACTTTTTAAGAGAAAAAATTTCCCATTTTCGACTCGGCCTAATGCGTATGCCTAGTTACGCCATTGTAACTGAGCCCTGAATTTGCATTTCCTTCAGTGGTGGCAAGCTTGGTGAGATTTGTACGGCAACCACGACAAGTCTCCGTTGGACTAAACCTCAGCTAAGGAACCTAATGTATTGTTCCATAACTTTTCAAAATTACCTTTGTTTTGGAAGATTCTTGTAGTCAAGTGAACGAAAATGGAATAAAAGAGCGTCGAATTTTTGTATTGAAATTTTAGTCTTGTTTGCGGTTAAGAAACATCTAGGTTCTTTACAGCAAGCAATTTTGAAAGGTTTGTGTCCATATCCGAAGCCAAAATGAAGGTTCCCATAAGCCTAGAAGGAGAGGATGTATCCTATAGTTATTACACTATATTATCATCATGTATCCTATAGTTATTACACAATGCTGAATAGCAGTAAATTATTAAAAAAGAACCCTTGCATACTTTGTAATGCATACTAATTAATTTAGTTAGATTAGTTACGTGCTGAAAGCGCACTGAGTTCCTTGTTTTGAGCAGTGACGTATACATTCCTAATATACTTTGTAATTTCAAAACGTGACTAATTAGTTTTGAAACGTAAAATTAAGATATCTGGTTTGTTTTGCTCAGTGTGGAAAAGAGACTACGAACAATATTATACTATCATTTGCGAGTTTATCCTCATGAAATTAGGAAATCAAATACATTGTTATTATTAAAACCATCTCTTGCTTGTATGCAAAACAGATTATCTAATATTCCTTGAGTTTCGTTATTCAACAGAAATTCTGAAAGAAAATCCCCTTCAACTGTAGACAAGAAGAAATTTACATGATTCACCGTACTGTATCCTTAGTATTCCTTGCAGTGTTGCATGCATCAAATGTTACAATTTAAATATTGGTTTTAACTCAGTTAGACCCAATATTTAAATTGTATTTAAATTGTCTAAGTAAACAACAGTAGTTTGCTGGAACTTGTTATAAACACTACTATCATAGCCGGATGTGAAGGTTATTTCCCCCTAACCTAACCTAATCTGACATAACAAACAAAATAACTCTAATTTAATTTGTTACCTTCGTAACTAAACTCCAACTTAAAAATCTGACCCCAATTCTCCTCTTCCAAAAAAAATGTTTCCCCACCATTCGTATCGGAAGGTTACATCGCGCGAAAGTTATCATATTATTTATATCATATTTATTTATTTATTAATTATTCATTTTTTTGTGTTTATTATCACACGTTAAGCCCAGTCCACACAGTTTATTTTCCACCCGTCTTTCTCCCAACATAGCTTCACTTCAAATTATTGTAAGATTTTATCTGTTTAATTTTACTCTTTAATTTGTTCATTCTTTTTTTAATAACTTTTTCATCAACAATCCTCTTCTTTAGTAGTTTTAAGAAACTGCACCCTCTATCCCAGACTAGAACTGAATCCAGACTCATTAAGTTCTGAATCTTAAACATAGTTACTGAGAAAATCGGAACACGTTACCTTGTAAAAGCTTTCTTTTCATGGCGCTTGTTTAATATTTGTATTTTAGATTCGTTTGTACTTAATTAAATGTTTATTTCCATACTCTATATTATAGTCTTATTTTTTACTTATTCTACATTTAGGGATTAATTATTTACTTGATCAGAAAATAATAGAAATTCCTATAACAGCGAGGAAGAGCCAAACACGTATGGATAGAAGATGCTTGAAGGTTGCAGGGATATACATATATATATTGCGCGCCCAATTATATTCCAGTTATATAATTGGAATAAACAGAAAAATAACTACTTTTAATTATTATAAATTACAGGATGAATCGAATTTCATAGCAATACCGAGGATCATGGGGAAAATCTTTAACAACCGAGGTAACATATTTTAATTGTCTCAATAGTTGTTTCAGACACATCCTATGGTTCATTTCCGGTCTACGGTAAAAATTGCAGTTTTAAAAAATTACCGGTATTAATGAGAATTCATTAAAAATAATATTTATAAAAATATTTAAATTAAAAATGGGAAGGAAAATAAATTGGATAGTAAGAAGAAACATTATTATATTAATGAAATATTTACTTTGAGCAATGTGGACGTCCAGCGTGAAAGAAAGAAGGAAGGAAAGAAGAACTATCAATGCTTCACCGGCACTTCGACTGCCGAGGTCATATCACGCCGGAACCAGGGTAAATGATGAAACTATGTATGGGAAAGTGGCTGGCTGATATTTTGAAGGAAAGTGGATTGGGAGTGTGACAGTAAAGCAAGAGTTAGTGAAGCACAAAGAAATTATAAATAAATGCGTAAAATTATAATTATTAATATGATAAGGATCTCCCTCATTGTAACCTTTGAGCATTCAGTGGCGGATAAAGGGAGCTACTGCATGTCAGAGTAAGAAGAAGGATAGGAGATAATAAAATAAATTAGAAAGGGTTAGGTTGAGTTAGGCAAATCTATTATACTGTAGGTAAGCGTGGAAATATCTCTCACGTCTCGACAATCGATATGATTTTATCGTTTAGTTGAACTACATCATACTATTCCCAACACTGGTTCATCTGTGATTTCAAAAAGTACAAATACATTAATGTCCGGGGCTCCAATAAACCTTAGCCCCTCCGCCCATGGCCTAAACCATTAAAGGTACAGTAAAACTAAACATACCTTACAAAAGAGAATTTAATCCTGCATTTAATGAGAAACAATTAAAACTTGGTGTTCCCGCCATTGGCTTCCAAGACAGCCTGAATTCGCTTTGGGTAGCTTGCCAAATTTGCTAAAACAGTTTCAATGTGTTGCGTCATTGTATCCTTCGAAAATCGATTTACTGCAGGTTCTTGAAACAAGAGACATTCAACCTTGTCCTTTATAACTGATCCAATGTGTTCACACGTTCAGGCCAGGAGAATTTCCTGGCCATTCTTTATTTCCAAAGAAATCGATCTCATGGTTCCGCAACAACTGTTGAGTGGCTAACGTCTTAAAGCAGGGGGCCTTATCGTGCAGAAGTGTGACCTGATCGACATCCATAACATTGTTTGGGTTTCTTAGAAAAGGAATGACATGCTGGGATAGAATAATATCACGAAAATACTGTCCATCCCAACTCTGACCATTTGGCTTCAGCACTCACATGAGCTTCTTAGCAGTGAACAAAACAAACACACCAACACAGCCTGGACTTTTTAATAATTCGCGATAATGTTCATTGTGATCGATTTCATCTGGTGTTGTGGCCCACACTCGATCATTTTGGTAGTTAGGCCGACGTGTTACGTAAACAAAAAATTCATCGGAGACAGCTAAATGCATGAAATCATCCACATCCCAATCTTCAAGATAATGGGCAAACCACATTCTGTCATCGATGTTAAGTTGAGTTTTTCTTGGCTTTGGAAGTTCATGCCAAGGCTTTAAACCTTGCCTATGACGGTACAGTCGAATGATCGGATCAATCCCAGAATAGGCACCTGAAATCATTTTTAGGTGCTTAATCTGGGATTGAGGCAAAACACAGGTGCTTAATCTGGGATTGAGGAGAAAAAAATATAAACAGTTTTTAGAGATATAATTTCATTGTTTTTATCAATATTTGAAAAAATCAACTCTAACCTAACCTAACCCTAACCTAACCTAATCTTTTGCTATATATTCTGCTTTTTTGGTTAGTTTTGCTATTCTTACCAGTTTGATTTTTACCTGATTTTCACATTTAATATTTTATTAATAATATTCAGAAACATTCGGGTTCATATTGCAAGAATTTATAATATCTAAAATTTTTCTTTATTCATTAAACCACTTTAAACCTTTTATAACTTTGCCTTTATTACATTTGTAATAAACTTTGTATAAACAATAAATTTTGTAATCATCAGGTTTTTTTTATTTAATTCCTTGCAAGGTGCCTATTCTGGGATTGAGGTTGAACGCAGGTGCTTCATCTGGGATTGAGGTGCATCAGGTGCCTATTCTGGGATTGACCCGAATGATCTCACCACTAACGATCTTTCCTCTCAACACTTCGATCTCTCTAGAAATTTAGCACAGCTGTTTTTTCGCTTACGCGTACCGCTTTCAATGATGTCCTTTGTTTCCTGAGAGAGTGGCAAATTTGGGCGCCCAGATTTGGTTGTATCCATTTCACATTCATCCAAAGTTTTATTCCAATTTCTTTTAACGAAGTCCTCACTTCTTCGCAACTTTTTGGCAACCCATGAACGTGTTATAAAGGTGGCTCCAGCATCACGAGCTTCCCGAAATGTTATTGCTCGTATGCGATCTATCACACGTTGCCTCTCCGAATCACCAATTAATTGAGAAGCCATTATATTATCACTTTATCAGCTAGAGTAATTTTAATACTTGCAATAAATAACGAATTTTATATATTTTTATAATCACTAAAAACTATTTCGATATAAGTAAACATGTAAGCTGCAAATTGGGGGGCTAAGGTTTTTGGAACCCCTTATATCGTAGCTCTGTATATATATATATATATATATATATATATATATATATATATATATATATATATATAGGGTCCCCAGAAGTCCTGCCCCAAAAGCTAATTTCATGTTGTAAATTATGGGGCAGGACTTTTGGGACAACCCTTATATCAACGGGTTCCCCATTAAAAAAAATTGTATATGAATCTAAACGTGTTTCTCATGCAAGCTACATATATCCTTGTATTTGTTCATCAAAATGACTGGAAAATTATATAGGGTGATCGAAAAGTCTCTCCGCAGTAGTAATAAGATATTTACTTTATTGAAGTTAGATATTTTAATGAAAATTGTACGATATCGTGAAATCTTTAACAAAATATTGGCGATGTCTAGGCTAGTCCAGTGGTTCCCAACCTTTTCACCACAAAGGACCCCTTTTATTTTTATTTTTTTCCCACGGACCCCATGTTTTTGAAAGATTCCGTCTACCAAACAAACTGTTTTTATTAACTAATAATTAACTCGTCTTCTCATTTTTCACTATCAAATAAAGGACATATAAGAGAGAGTATGCAATTAAAATACAGCCTATTAAAAAAAGTATTAATAATTCCAGCCAAGAGCAAGGAAACTTGAAATTTTAGCCTGAGCGCCCTTATCGTACTACCTTCGCGGACCCCCAGGGGTCCGGGGACCCCAGGTTAGGAACCACTGGCCGCTAGTCTAAGCTAAGTCTTGCTACGTTACTTACTCTAAACAGGTAACAATGATACGTCATTACATTTATAGAATTCTTATATCTCCTTATGTAAAATTTCAATAAAGTAAATATCTTATTACTACTGCGGAGAGACTTTTCGTTCACCCTGTACTAGAAGAAACTTCATAACTATAGTTGTCTTTGGATTGCATTGCTTGTAAGAATTATAATTACAGAAGGAATTCAATAACTTTTCAGAAAATCGTTCTATTATAAAAATAACACGAGACAACAGACTTACATAATTCCAAACGAGGATTGTCTTAAATTTTCTTCCTTCTTCCGTTTGGAGGAAATCAGCATTTTCTTCCGGAAAATCCTCATTAATATTCTTAATAGAAGGAAAATTCTGTAAACATTCTCGTCTTATTGAAGGTGGAAGAACTTCCCAAAGTGGATGAAATGACGAAACATTTGCGGGTGAATAATCTCTGTTTTTCGGAAACTGAGAAAATATCCGCTCACTTCCATTTCGGACCTGTTCATTACTATTTGAAAAGTTCTGAGCCCGAATTGAAATTTTTGACCTTTCCTCTGGGAACACTTTACTGCCGTTAGTAGTCATTTCATGTGAATAATTCGCCGATGAAAAGTTATCTTTTACAACCCAGAAACAACTGCAAAGTAAAATTTTCATATTACTCAAGTTCTGTTTTTTAATATATTTTGTATCTTTTGATTCTTAAGAAAAATTCTAAAGATTTTTTAAACGTAATCCGTTTTTAGAATAAAGAAAATTACACCAGCATTTAATAATGACCTCCGTTCTTGGTCATGCCATTCAATGATTAAATCCAGCCACAAGACACCATGTGTTTATAATAACGTAACTTCATTAAGGCAATATCCTTTCAATCGTAAAGATGATCCAGACCATGTTTTACTAAGCTTGCATTACATACAATCTCGTCCACAATTATACACACCCTAATTACTGTATATATCAAGTCTTAAAGTAAGTACACTGTACAGTATTTTATATTATAATGGAACTCCACATCACCGTACTTTACGCTTCGTCGTATACCTCGACCGCCCCATTAATGCGACGATTCGCGAGTAGTATATATATATATATATAATATATATATATATATATATATATATATATACAATGTGTATATATAACTTACTTGAGTGGATTGCTCAAATAATTTCTTAACGTGTCGGTTGTACTACTTGAAAAGTCATTATTGTTCATGCTGAGGTATACCACTGATATAAAAAAACAGAAAAACAGCACAAGTTGAAGCTGGAAAAGGAGAAAAAATGTAAACGTTAGTTTTTAATGAGTAGTATGTGCACGTTAGGTGTGGAAATTTTGACCTTGGGAATGTCGTGAGGATAGTCAGCTGAAACGAACATAAGGTATTTTTTGAAACGGGCCAATGATTGGTTTAAAAGTTATTTGTCCAACAGATATCATTTTGTATCAGTAAATAAGGTCTGTTCAACTAAAACGCTTGTCAAACATGGCGTACCACAGGGCTCAGTTTTGAGTCCACTGTCATTTTTATTATATAGGGTGAACCAAATGTAGGTGGACAGTAAATGATAACGTTTATTTTGAGAATACATATTTAATTTTTTTGTATACTATAATACAAAATAAAATTTAAATAAATTTAGTTATAATATTTAATATAATATAACACAAACACCATAGTTATAATGAACACCATAGTTATAATATAATATAACACAAACCGTATTCAACCTACTGTCCACCTACTTTTGGTTCACCGTGTATATAAATGACCTTCACGCTCATTGATATACTTAACTTCATAAAGTTTGCAGATGATACAATTGTATCTTTTTCTTGCAAAGATGTTAATTCAGCTAAGAATATATTTAAATCAGAATTTATCAATGTAATGAAATGATTGACCACCAATAAACTCTTCCTAATTACCAGTAAAACAAATTTCATGATTTTTACTAATAAACGAAATGTGTAACTTGATGTACTAAATGTTGATGAAACCGCAGTAAAGGAGTGTACTTTAACAAAATTTCTTGGTGTAATGCTTGACGAGAATTTGCAAAGGAGTGATCATGTAAATTGGTATGTCTTAAAAAAGATTTCAAGGAGTGTTGCTATATTGTTTAAATTGAGACATGTAGTCCTCTCATGTCTAATATTGATTTCTTTGTATAGTATTGGTATCATGCCTTCAATAATGACTGGTCATAAAACCAGGTATTTCAGTACAGAATACTAGAGAACCATCCATAGAGAAGAATTGAACAAATTCATGTTCTCTGGTCCTGTACCAGGAATATGAAATTCCAGCAGCCAGTAAATTTCTCTCACTCAGCTGGATCCCAAGAGTTGGGCAGCATCTCTCGGTAGGTCAAGATCTCGTACAAGATCATTCAGTTCTGCCTGAGTGAATAACTGTGGGTTTTAGAACTTTCATCATCAATTTCAAAGTCACTGTGATCGCTAAGTTCTGCTTCAGATTCAGAAACTTCATAAAATTTTTTGGGGTATACAGGAATGGGAATATCATCGCCGTGTGGAACAAGACGGATGGCAGATGGCAATGATGAATACACAATGGATGAGTTATTCTTGGAGCTGAATCCCTTGAAATTACACAAACAGAAATAACAGTCTTGGGTATGATCTTTGGACTCACGCCAAACAATAGGTATACCAAAAGGTAAGGACTTCGTTTTGCCTTGAACCCATTGCTTCAAATTCTCCACACATGATCGGCATACACTATGCGAAGCCCATGACTTATCCTGATCACGAAGCTCTACACCGAAATGAGCGTGATATGGTTTTCTTACAAATTGTGTGATATTCTGCCGTGATATTTTCACGCTGTTTAGGATGTCTGAGTACTTCGTTCTCCATAACTTAGCTATTTCTACTTCCCCAGACACTCCATCAATTGCTGATGAGATGGCATTCTTAGCACCTGTTTCTTTTTTAACAAATTTCTTGAATTATTATTATTATTATTATTATTATTTAAATTAGCCTCACAGGCTTTTGAAGCTCGAATGGTGTCTTGTTCTTATTTACATCGTTTTATGGCTGCTTTATAGTGAACCCTAGTTCTACTCATATTCATGTAAGCTACCCCAATTCTCGGATGACCAAGGAGACACCATATATCGTAAGCATCCCTTGATTCCCTTATTGGGGGGGGGGGGGCTATAAAAGCATTCCAACCAGGAATAATTTTAGTATGACAATTGTACGATTTAATCCAAAGCCTTCCTGCTTCCCTTAGTATGGATGTTATATCATAATACCTATCAACAAGTTTAAAGTGAGAATACTTTGAACAGGAATTACTACAGTCAAGGTGCAATAATTTTAAATTATTAAAAAAGTGCTCTGTCCTATCTTTATATTCTATTTTCTGTTACATATTAACCTTAGACCAGTCGACACGTTCATTTCTGCCTGAAGAGTTATTATGTCGTGTTTTATTTAAGTTGGTATAGTTAATTACTAGCTTCAATGGTCTATGATCTGAGAGAAGGAAATTATGCAAGCCATGAACATTGAAAATACGTTCCTTTAAATTATTACTAATGAGACAGTAGTTAATCCATCAAGTACCTCCATTCATATCGCTCACATACGTAAAAGTATTGCTATTTGGTCCTAGAAATTCTATATAATTTATACTTAATTTAACAGACTCGCACATGGTACTCAGTTCTACAAAAATTCCTCAAAAAATTCTGATGGCATTAAAGTCCCCCATTATTATTATGCACTGTGAATATTGTGGTCTATCTGAAAGTTACTTAATTTTATACAAAAAAACGATGTGTTCTTCTAGATTACTGCCATTATTGTAAGGTAAATAGCAGTTCACAATTAAGAGGTCATTGTTTATATGAAATTCAATACCTATCAATCTTTCATTAATTATTCGCTCGGGAGGAATCTTACATTATTTTGTTAATTTTTTCCTGATTAAGAAACGAACTCTACCAAAGGGACTATTAAGTTGATCGTTAGATACGTCTACAGGTAAAGATGCATTGTATATAAAGTCTCCATGAATCCTAAATAAAAAATTTAATTCCTGCTTAGGCAACCAGTGTTCTTGCAAGAGAACCACGTCTGCATTACTACAAATGTTGTGGACATCTACAAATGAATTTCGTATTGATCTATCGTTGTTAAAAAATAATCTCAACATATTAACCGCCATGAGTATTTATCCGAGTATATACTAGAACGTTCACTCCGCCTTGCGAAACAAAACCTAACTTTAATATGTATATTAAATTTGGAGCAGATTACGTAGCCGTTTAGACGTGCATAATTGAACACAGAACATCAGACAAACAGACAGATATAATCATCATCATCATCATCCCCTACATACTGTATATAAATAAGGTGTATATTTTTATATAAGGTCGCGCTTGGAGTAAGTTCATAGAGATTCAAAGGAGATGCGCTACAGTCAATGAGTTTCATTTCTCTTTTTCCAAAACATCGCCAGCGTGTTATCTAAAATAGTTTTACGCGTCTAAAACATTTTAATTTCTTATAAATGTTAAACGTAGGAAAAAGATATTTTCAAATATAAACATAAATAAATAATTTGAATCGACATCTAATTTTACGCCATCGAAACGCATGACAAAACAGAATTTCCATCTCTACTCTAATAAAAAGAAACCCGTTGGACGTAAAGGGCCGTTGCTGAAGGTCAATATTTTCTTGACTTGTAGGACATATTTGTGGGAGGAGCGTGAGTAGCGTTTTTGCCGTCTTCCAACGGTTAATGAGAATGAGTTTTGGTTTTTAACTCAAGAATTCCTGAAAGAAAAGAATACATAAAAAAGTCATAATCATCATCACTTGATATCAGAATCGTAAATTATAAATCTACAAGCAATTTACATAAAATCTCCTGCAATTAACGGAAAGATTTCGAGCAGTTGTAAAATATATTTATAAATCATTCCAGACTTTATAGCCACCCTGAATAATAAGTTAAAGATAAACCTTATATATATATATATATATACAGAAGATCGACAAAATTAAATAATCACCTTCGGCTTTCTCTATACTTTTTTATTAGATAATAAAAGTTAATAAATAATAACAGGTTTATTGAATCAATATATGTAGAATCTAAGTACAGTATAATTCTAAGTAGATATAATCTTATGCGCGTTTAATTTTTGTTTAAATTAAATTTTGATTGTAGGTATATTTCTGTCTTTCACCTTATCTATCTATCTTATCTATCTTATCTATCTTATCTTATCTACAGTGGTGTAGTGTTAAATAAAGAAGTGAGGGAACGCATTTTGAAAGTGTTACTCAGATGCGGGGGGGGACAATGGCGAGCGCGGCGAGCTCATACAGCTGGGGGTCCGGGGACACTGTAAGCCCCCCGGGAAATCTTTTGAAATCTGACCAATTTCAAGGGATATTTTGAGGTCATATGCACTGGATATTAGGATATATTCCAAGGTTGAAGATGCAGTATTTCCAGTGTCATTAGATATACAACATCCAGTACGATCAATAAAAATAGCTAACAACTGGAATGATTAACTAAAAAAAAGTTAACAACTGTTACGCCGTGGTGACTGTTTCACCAGATCTTTATAGGCTAGCATTGCCTCAGTCGAAGCTAAAAGAAATGAAGTTAATGATTCTTTCTCATATTTCTTCTAGGGGTGGGAATTAAAATTTCATAACGTTAGAGATTTGTAAGTTCGGATTTATTTGAAATAGTGAGGGAACGCCGTTCCGTCTACCAAAAAAGTAAGGGAACGCCGTTCCCACGCGTTCCCACAGCACTACACCACTGCTTATCTATGATGTAATATACACAGACTTTGCTAAAGCGTTCGACAAGTGTGACCACGGAATCGTAATACATAAACTGAAATATATGGGAATAACAGGAAAAGTAGGGAAATGGATATATAATTTACTTAGTGAGCGGAGGCAAGTCGTTACAGTACAAGGAGTATCTTCATCAGAATCAGAGGTCCTCAGCTCAGTACCACAAGGAACAGTATTAGCTCCACTACTCTTCATAATCATGCTAACTGACATAGATGAGGACGTTACCAGAGACAGCACAGTAACATCCTTTGTGGATGACACAAAGATCAGTCAAAAATAAGAAACCCAGAAGACATAGGATCTCTACAAACCGACATAAACAGAATCTACAAGTGGACGGAAGACAACAATATGAAGTTTAACACCGAGAAATTTCAGTTATTACGGTACGGAAAAAGAGAAGACCTAAAATCCAGGAATGTTATACCCCAAATGGACAGGAAATTCAGAGAAATTCCAGAGCAAAAGATTTAGGGGTTGTAATGAGAGATGATGCGAAATTTGAAACACAAAATAAGATAGCAGTAAACAGAGCAAAGAGAATAACAGGACAGATATTGAGAACCTTTAAATGAAGGGATAGGAATGTAATGATTCCTCTACTGAAAACCCTGATAATACCCAAATTGGAATACTGCTCGGTCCTAACATCCCCATATAAAAAAGAAGACATTAGACAGCTGGAAGGGATCCAAAGAAGCTTCACAGCCAAGATCAATGGGTGCAAAGAAATAAATTACTGGGAAAGGTTACGCGAACTAGACCTATATTCACTGGAAAGGAGGAGAGAGAGATACACCATTATTTACACTTGGAAAATAATGGAGAAACTAGTCCCTAATCTTACTCTGAACCCTATAACTCCCCAAACAACGATGGAAAGTAGAAGCGGTAGACTGTGTCGTATTCCCAAATTGAAGGCGAGACAGGGAACATCCTTAACCCTGAAAGAAAATAGTTTTGTAGTGAGAGGACCAAAACTGTTTAATCAGTTGCCCAAAGACCTAAGAAACACGAAGGGAGTTGCAGTGGAAATCTTCAAAAGAAGACTAGACGCCTGGCTCAGAACAATTCCCGATGAGCCGGGCGTACCTGGCTATGTGAGGTGGAGAGCGCAAGAATCCAACTCACTACTTCACCAGGCCAACTCGAGAGGAGGGGCGACAAGCTTGACCTTCGCGAAATGAGAGATCATCGTGCGAAACCTTTGTAAGGTTGTAAGTTAAGGTAAGGTTATCACCATCGACAAGTTTCTCGTTAGTTTCCAGTTAAAAAATTAAATCATCCGATAACCACGATCTAATTAATTTATCCCTTCTCACAATCTACCTCTTACTCCTCCCTGATACTGTATATAGAGAAAAAATTTGTCCTTTCCCTTATTATTGTAAATGTTATCATCATCATCATTATTATTATTATTATCAATTATTATTTGTAGTAGTAGCAGTAGTAGTTCATAAAGAAAAAGGGAGCTATTGAAGAATAGGGCCCCCAGCCTTCTTTAGTTAGGCTTATAAGGCTAACTAACGAAAATATCACGACCTAACCTAACCAATCGTTAGGTTAACTGTACGCCCTTGACGTTTGGTTAGGTTAGGTCATGATATTTTCGTTAGTTAGCCTTATAAAGCTAACTAAAGAAGGCTGGGGTCCCTATTCTTCAATAGCTCCAGAAAAAGTTCATAGAAGTAAAATGCTCCTTTTTGTCTGTTTAGACGGAATGGTGAAAATTATATTTTATACTTGCTTTTTGAGTGTTTGAACATTTCCTTAATCTTAACGAAAGTAATGGAATCTTCTTTGATGAACGCATACTATTCGTAAAAATATATCTGAAATTTTATATGTACATATATACAGGGTGTCCGAGAATTATCTGTACAATTTTTGGCTGTTATTAAAAGTCAACCATGAAGTGTAGAAATTCCAGTGTTGTCCCATTTTACAGAGAATCTCATTAAGTTTTTTCTGATACCAAGTTTTGACAAGTTTTTTAGAAATTCCAGTGTGTCCGAACATTATCTGTACAATTTCATCTTTTAATAAAATTCTTGACAACACACGTAAAATTCTTAAACAAGATTATTTAGAATCTGTATTTTCAAAAGTTTCTTTTATTAAAGTAACGTTGTTACAAACATTCGATATGTGCACCATTAGTGATTCGCAAAACATCCAATCGATACTCCAAATGTTGCCATGTACGCTGCAGCATATCCACATCAATTCGCTCAATAGCAGCTGTGATTCTTGCTTTTAAATCATCAATGTCTGTCACCCGCGTACATTTCTAAAAAACTTGTCAAAACGTGGTATCAGAAAAAACTTAAATGAGATTCTCTGTAAAATGGGACAACACTGGAATTTCTACACTTCATGGTTGACTTTTAATAACAGCCAAAAATTGTACAGATAATTCTCGGACACCCTGTATATATTTTATTTTTAGGAATTAACTAGGAGTATTTGTAAAAGAGTTTACTTATTATTATTATTATTATTTACTGTAGGTTATTTTAAGATTCTGATGTTTAAACGGGCTGAATTTCTCTTTCTGTGCGAGATCACGCAAATAAAAATTCCTTTTGTCTCTATCAACCGACCTGACACAGACACAACGCGTCTCGAAAAACAACTGACGACGAAAGTTGAACGACAGTATAGAAATAATTCACCATTTCCGCACACCCACACACACACACACACACTTCACTGTTATTGTCGCGTGTATACAAAGTGCGTCAGCCTCAGGCAGCCGTTACTATAATGCCTGGAAGCGTTTCAGTGGTTTGAAAACGATTGATCAAGATGAATGTCTAAAGTTGATGTATTAAATCCTACAAGAACACTGAGTTACGCCCATTCCAAATATTCCAAGTATTGGTAAACGTTACTGACCAATTATCTAGAATTGTTCGTTTGAAAAATGTTATTTCTTCGTTTAAACACAATGAATATTCATTTAGATATTAATTTTTTTCCGATATTCCGAACACATTACTATGTATAGCGAGTGTCCGAAGTATGAGTGATATATTTGAAATAATAGGCAGCATTCATTTATAAGATCAACAAAACTGTAGTACACAAATACATATACAGTATGTATATAATAATGCACGCATAATTACTGAACGAACTTCATACGTTTTCTTATGCTCCAAACGACTGATTCATTGATAGTTTATTAAAGCACAGGATAATAATGAAGAGTATCGAACCACCTTTACAATCACAGTTACTTCGTTGAGAGATTTTTTTTTTTTTCACTTTTTGGTAATGCAGTAAAGATAAAGAAAAGATCTATTGCCTAAAAGAATATAATATACGCAAATGTGCTTGGCATTAATTAAGACGAAAAACTATATTTCAAAAGTCGTGTCGAACATATCAAATCCAAGAAATTGCATTACAACATCGGATAGCTGAAGGAAATATATATAACATCCTTCGGAAGTCATTCATAAAAAAATGTCTGCGAACTCTCTAATAATGACAACAGACAAAGTCATACTTCCCCAATGTTTAAAGAACTAAATACTTTAAAAACTAGCAGACCCCCCCACAAAACATTTGGGTCAAATTAGTATCTTTATTTCAACATTACTTT
Organism: Bathynomus jamesi; assembly: GCA_023014485.1. Classification (NCBI taxonomy): domain Eukaryota; kingdom Metazoa; phylum Arthropoda; class Malacostraca; order Isopoda; family Cirolanidae; genus Bathynomus; species Bathynomus jamesi. The sequence goes on along the minus strand of JAJOZX010015457.1, from coordinate 33,456 downwards.
TTTAAATACAGGATTTCTAGTTATTCTTTCACCAAAGACTTTTGCAGAATCAAAACTTCTCACTTTAGAAAAGTTACTGTACATAAAGTTGTCCATGTGTAAAAACAGGTTTAGGAATATAAAATACAAAACATCTGCCGTCAAATTAGTATCTTTATCAAGGCAGCCCGAGAGTAATGCAGTACAATCATCAAGATGCCATGACAAATGTAAGAAAATTTGGGAAGTCGGATGAGTGTTACATTTACTTGCAATCGAAGATGGATTGAAATCGCTGAAAGCATTGAAGCCTATCAAAGATCAGAACATAGACCAGATATTGTTGCAAGAGTTTTTTACATGAAACTAAAAGAGCAGCTTCATTTAACAATGAAACCTACACTCGGGAAGCCAAATGCGTTTTTGTACAAGAACAAGAAAATTGTAATTGCTCTTTGAATGGGTGATGTTTGTTGATTTTTATTGATAACTTTGAACATACTGACAGCAACATTGAATTTTAATTCTACTGTATAATAATAATACGCAGTTTTGTCCTTCCTTCTGTCTAGGCTTCTGTCTGTCCGGCGTTTTTCTCAGAAACCGATCAACGTAGGGCACTCAACGTTACACAGTTGGAAAGGTCTCTGTTCTGGGAGCAACCTAAGGATATTTATTTTTCGATTGCATACACATGCACGATTTTTAAATGAAGCCAGATAGAAAAAAGTTCACAGAAGTAAAATGTTCCTTTTGGTTTGTTTAGGCGAAATATAGTGAAAATCTTTACTGGGTGTGTGTGTGTGCGCGCATGCGCATACGCAACTTTTAAACGAGGCAGATAGAAAAAAAGTTCATGGAAGAAAAATGGGTACTCACGTATTAATGGGAGGCCACCACATATTAATGATTGGTTAGGTTAAGTTGTAATATTTTCGTTAGTTGAAAATTATAAAAAAATATTTTAAAAAGTATTGCTATTTAAAAAAATATGATGTATTAGAAATTTTCAACTAACGAAAATATTACAACTTAACCTAGCCAATCATCAATATGTGGTGGCCCCCGTTAATACGTAAGTACCTAAAAATGTTAGGTTAATAATAATAAAACAATAAAAACAATAGGATCTTTACCGTTTGACTGCCGCCATTGAAACATAAGAGGTGAGTGCCCCAGCCTTCTTTACTTAGCCTTATAAGGCTAACTAACGAAAATATCACGACCTAACCTAACCAATCGTTAGGTCAACTGTACGACCTTGACGATTGGTTAGGTTAGGTCGTGATATTTTTGTTAATTAGCCTTATAAAGCTAACTAAAGAAGGCTGGAGGCCCTGATCTTCAGGTGATCCCCTTATTTTTCTGAGTACACGATTAAAACTTAAAAATTAAGCATGGATCTTGAAAGTAATTAAAATTGTTTATAAGAAACAAATTTGAAGGGGAAATTAAGAAAAGCTTTTTTATGAAGTAACTTATTTTGTATCATCAAGACATTTCAGTTAAAATACAAAAAGTTTAATTATGTTTCAATGGCGGCAGTCAACGGAAAAGATCCAAACAATAAAACATATACCCGGGAAGCCAAGTGCATTTTTGTAAAATTAATAACCTAACCTAAGTTTATTGTTAAATCACGAAGCAGCTATTTTAATTTTATGTGAAATACTCTTGCGACAATATCTGGCCTATGTTCTGGTCTTTGATCGGCTTCAATGCTTTCAGCGAGTTCAGTCCATCTTCGATTGCGAGTAAACGTAATAAATAGATCCGGTTTTCCAAATTTTCTTACAATTGCCATAGCGTCTTCATAATTCTGCTGCATTGCTCTCGGACTGCCTTGATGAAGACACTAATTTGACCGCAGATGTTTTGCATTTGTATTCCTAAGCCCGTTTTTACACATGGACAGCATTACGTACAGTAGTTTTTTCTAGAGTTAGAAGTTTTAATTCTATTAGTCTTTGGTAAAAGAATAACTAGAAATCCTGTATTTAAAGAAGTAATGTTGCAATAAAGAACCTAATTTAACAGCAAATGTTTTTACAGATCTGCTAGTTTAAAACCAAAATTTACTCTAGCTAAGTAGCTTCCGTGAAATTTGTATCGAGTTTCCCATCACCTGAAAACTCCAAGTGCTCTGAAACCAGACTTGTTATAATGTTATAATGTTATAATGTTTCAGACCAACAAAGACCCTAGGATCCACTCATGGCTGGTCTACCTAACTGTGTTCGTAATTGTGTATGTCCTCCCTGGTGGCGGAGGGGACCTACAATTTTACGTGGGTTCCGAACCACAAGAACATAAGAAATTTATGTAACAACTTCCTGTACACTGTGTACATTGGCAACGACCAATTTAGCAAAACTAATTAATTATCGATTTAAAACTAAAGATAGAATCTCTGGATCCAGAGGATCACGTCATATCTATTTATAACCGACATGCAAATATATCAGATCCAAGAATCCAGTCAATTTCATTACGGTATCCATCAATACTAGTACCTTGCCAACGAAAAATAAGTCACGGTCATATCGATTGCGGACCAAGTCAAATTTACAACCATATACATTACAATATATACACTTAGAGGAAAAGTGTAGGTGTGGCTGTAAAGACTGTACAGTAATGTAGAAATGTGTGTGCACCCATTTGGGTCTCCCATTTAAAGGTGTTTGTGGGGCAAGTGAAGATCATGAGTTTTTCAATACCTCACAGTACTATGGGGGGCACCGCTCGGCAGAGGAATCTCTTTAAATGGGGTGTGTAAGGACAGAGAGTATCCCCTAACCCAAGACGCTGCCTCCCTATATCCCACAACACTTGTGTTGAGCTGTGGGATCTATCCCCACAAAGCCTTAATTTTACTACCTTAAACTATACCCTTTCTATCAACATGCGCGTCCAATCGATTTTAAACATGTTTATAGACGTGCTACTAATTACTTCTACCGGCAAACTATTCCAGCTATTTACTATTCTATGCGTAAAAAAGTTTTTCGCAACTGCTGTCTCGAACCTTCTACTTGTCAACTTACACCCGTTATTTCTAGTCCTATTATATTGAGATATTTCGAAAAAGCTATCTCTATCTACGTTATCAACCCATTCATAATTTTGAAAACCTGGATTAGATCACCCCTTAACCTCCTAGTCTCGAGTGTAGTCAATTTTAACTCTTAAGCCTATCCTCGTACGACTTTGACCTAAGCGACGGAATCATCTTAGTTGCTCGTCTTTGAACTCTTTCGATTTTGTCTATATCTTTGCGCATATGCGGATTCCAAAATTGGACCGCGTACTCCAAATGGGGTCTAACTAATGATTTATAAAGGAACTATAATATCGCGCGATTTGTACTCAAAATTTCGAGCTATAAAACCTAACACTTTGTTCGCCTTATTGACCGCCGCTGTACTTTGTTTCGCTACTTTTAAATCACCAGTGACTATAACTCCTAAATCTTTTTCCTGCTCTACGCTTGTTAAATCTTTCCCTGACATACTATACGCAAAATTACCGTTACGCGAACCTATATGCAAATTTTGCACTTATCCACGTTAAATCTCATTTGCCATGTGACTGACCAATCAACGATTTTATTCAGATCTTCCTGAATTTTACCTCTATCTTCGTCATTAATCGCCCTACCACCCAGCTTCGTGTCATCCGCAAACTTTGAAACTGTACTGACTAGGCCGACATCTAAATCGTTAATATATATAAGAAAAAGCAAGGGGCCCAATACAGAACCCTGAGGAACGCCACTCGCTACATTAGCCCAACGACTCCGCTCCATCAACGACCACCCTCTGTTTCCTGCCTCGCAACCATTCTTCTAGCCAATTTATTACTACACCCCTGATTCCATGAGCCTTAGTTTTTTCAATCAGTCTTTTGTGCGGCACGGTGTCAAACGCTTTTTGAAAATCTAAATACACTACATCAACCGCCCGATGTCTATCGTAAACGTCAACCACGCTTTGGAAAAATTCTAAAAGATTAGTTAAGCAAGATTTGTTTCGCCTAAAACCGTGCTGCGTATTTCTAACTAGTTATGCACTTCTAAGTGTTCGACTATACGATCCCTAATTATTGATTCCAGTAGCTTACCTACAACAGACGTTAAACTGATTGGCCTATAATTTCCCGCCGCACCTTTATCGCCTTTCTTAAAGATAGGTGTTACGTTTGCTAACTTGAAATTATCTGGTACGCACCCCTCAGAAATAGACGCATTAAAAATCTTTGTTAGCGGCACAACAATGCTATCTTTTAATTCTTTTAGTTGTATGGGATATATGGAATCCGGACCCGGTGATTTACGCGTTTTCATTTTATCAATATAGCGCATTACTTCCCCTTCACTAACGACAATATTATCCAAAATATTACCATTATCAAAAGGTATTATGTCTATGACCGTAGGGATATTCGTTACATCTTCTATAGTAAAAACTGACGTAAAAAATTCGTTTAGCAAGGTAGCCATTTCCTTGTTTTCAGAACTAGATCTCCATTTACATTTTTCAATGGACCTAAGACACTTTTTACTGGATTTCTATTATTGACGTATTGAAAGAATCGCTTGGGGTTTTCTTTACCGTCACGAGCTATGGAGATTTCAAATTCGCGCTTGACTTTTTTATTACACTTTTCGCTTCACGCCTTAGAGATATGTAGTTGTTTCGTAACAACAGATTATCTTTATCGCACTTGTATAGCCTATAAGCCCTCTCTCTACTCTTTATAATGTCTCCTACTCTAGAAGTAAACCACAAGGGCTTGTTGTTTACTTTCGCACGCTTAATTTTGTACGGTACACATTCCTCATTTATAGTCCTAAATACCGTTACGAACGATTCCCACATTAGTTTTGCGTTGGAGTTCCCCATTACGTTTTCCCAATTGACGTGTGAAAATTTATTTCGAAATTTACTAAAGTCTGCGTGCTGGAAGTAGGAATTTTAGTCGAGTTAGTTGGTTTCGAGTGACTTACTGAGAGGACAAACTCTACCATATTGTGATCGCTATTGCTCAACGGTTCTATTACTTGAAGATCAGTAATTAGCCTATCATCCGTAGTTATTACTAAATCTAAAATACTGTCCAACCTCGTAGGTTCCCCAACCTTTTGAATAAGAAAGCTATCCTCGAGAAAATTAACTAAACGATTACCTTCCGCGTCTCCCTGCATTGTATCGTAATTCACGTTGGCGCAATTAAAGTCACCCATAACTAAAGCCTGCTCACTACCGATTATTCTCTTTAGTTCACGATATAACGCTTCGTCCGTAGCAGCTGTTTGATTTGGGGGCCTATATATAACCGCAACAAGAAGTTTGAAATCGTTCAATTTAAGTTCTGCTATAGTCGAATCTATCGGTTCTGGAATTGAGTGCTTTACTTCTATAACGTTCGCAATATTATCTTTGATATACAACATAACACCGCCTCCTCGCCTACCTATTCTGTTTTTAACAAAAAGTCTATAACCTTTAATTTGATACTCCCCTACAAAGTCACGTGTTTCAGTGCTAAGCCACGATTCATTTATCGCAATTAAATCATAGTCTTTACAAGCAATTAAAGAAAAAAATTCGTTTATTTTATTTCGTAGGCTACGAGCATTTAAGGATAGAACCTTCAAATTGTTTGTAATTGCGACACCTTCGCGAGCGCGGGGGAAATTTGTGGAATTTACGCTGGGACCGTTCGGTTACGGCAGCCTGAAAAGAAGAGACAGTATTATGAAATAGTCTTCCTAAACGCGCAGCTCCAACTTCATTAAGATGAAGTCCATCTTCGAGGAACAAGTCCCTCCTGCCGTAGAAACTGTTCCAAAAATTCAAAATGCACTCCTTCCTGTTGGCAAAGAGACTTTAGGTTATTGTTAATATAGGTCGCCTTGCTGTAGAAATCGCTTCGTTGGATAATTCGAGGAAGTATACCTGTTAAAACAATCTTATTAGTTTTCTCCTTTAATCGCTCTAATAAGTCCCTGTACCTAGCCAGCAGTTCTTCCGATCTAGAATTTAAAACGTTATTAGTACCGACATGAATAACATACGTTGTGTCCTCGGCGGTACTGTCTGTAAAATGGTCAACATTATTAGTTATATCCTCCACCCTTGCACCAGGGTAGCAGTAACGGCGCCTACGACGAGGGTTTCTCCCACAGAATTCCTCGAGCTGCCCTCGAACAATGGAATCACCAACGAGTCGTATTTCCGGTTCATCAGTATCTTCGAACCCTAAAACAGAAAACTTATTGCTTGTTATTACTGGTAGACAAGGCTTTGCTTTTCTCAATGGGGCTCCATTTCGCACTCGAACGAAGGGTTGGGAACTAGGGGAAGAGAGGGGCTATTAGTACTATTTATATTTATAAAAACTGAGGCAGGAGGGGTCGTAACTGGAGTCTCAAGGGATTCTAATTTTGCCGTCAGGAGCATCACGCTTTCTTCAAGTCTCACCCTGGCCTGCCTCTCACGGTCTAATTCGTTCCTCAGCACTTCCATGCTTGAGCACCACCTGCAAACTAACTGATCATTATTATTAGCCATTGTAAACGCGTAAGCAGCAAATTTCCCTTCACAGCGACTGCAAGTACTTGACGGGGGTGCCATGCTTTTAATTAGTTAAACAACAAAAACAAAAAAAAAAACAAAAACGAGCGTTTGGAAATTAATAAATTACAACGTAGGTCCACCGCGTTCTTGAAACGCAGAAACAGGATCTTGTAACACAAATTTATTACTAAATTAATATAGAATTAAGCTACCGACGAAAGAAATGTTAAAGAAAAAGTATTAAATGGAACTTATCTGGTCGTTGTTTACTGACTTAATCCTTTTTTTCCCACGGTAGGTGACCCTTTTGGAGGTCAGGTAGTGTGTGAAGGAAATCTGAACCTTAAAAAACCACGTTTCTGATAGATTTGAAAAACAACAAAAACAAACCAAGGGAATTTCAACCTTATGACTGCACGTTTTACGATTGATTTGAAAACCAAACAAGGCAAGCCACGTTCTGTAGCCTTGGTTTGATCCAATAATATAGTACTGAATAACGTCAATAAATGAAATATATTCGTTAATGAATGATTAGTAGCACGAAGTAATTTAGTTAAGAATGCACGGAACACTTTTTTTTTTTTAAACACTTCAACGAAAACCACTTATTCACTTGATAGCACTCGACAAAACACGTCTGTTCACAAGGAAAGACTGATCACGACTGAAGGAAAGACTGATCACGACTGAGGAAAGACTGATCACGACTGAGGAAAGACTGATCACGACTGGAAAGACTGATCACGACTGAATATATATATATACACACACATATATATGTTAAACACAGACCGTGCATGGAACAAGGAACTCTTCTGGGAAAATTAAATCCACTATAGTCCGGATAAGTAATGGTAAATGACAAATACCATAGTTTTTTCTTTTTCATGACTTTAGCCCGACGTGGGCAACGGGTCTCTCGCAAAGAGATCCCATAAATATAGCTTCCCTCACCAGCTATCTGCAAAGCAGACAGGATCCAGCTTTGGGACATGGATCTAGGGTTTAAAGCAAGCCTAGATCCCTACATTCAGAACCTCTATATAAGTAAAAGACTCGTTGCATTCACGTCGTGTTGAATAAATCAAAGAAAAAGGGGGTAACTATTGTATTTTTAGCCAAAAAAAACAAAACTTAAACCTCAACCGGGACATTGAGCATCCACTTTTCAAGGCACGAAACACGTCCGTTTAGTATACACAAACTCAGAATGGTTCCCTGAGAACATTATATGTTAAACACAGACCGTGCATGGAACAAGGAACTCTTCTGGGAAAATTAAATCCCCTAGTTCCCAACCCTTCGTTCGAGTGCGAAATGGAGCCCCATTGAGAAAAGCAAAGCCTTGTCTACCAGTAATAACAAGCAATAAGTTTTCTGTTTTAGGGTTCGAAGATACTGATGAACCGGAAATACGACTCGTTGGTGATTCCATTGTTCGAGGGCAGCTCGAGGAATTCTGTGGGAGAAACCCTCGTCGTAGGCGCCGTTACTGCTACCCTGGTGCAAGGGTGGAGGATATAACTAATAATGTTGACCATTTTACAGACAGTACCGCCGAGGACACAACGTATGTTATTCATGTCGGTACTAATAACGTTTTAAATTCTAGATCGGAAGAACTGCTGGCTAGGTACAGGGACTTATTAGAGCGATTAAAGGAGAAAACTAATAAGATTGTTTTAACAGGTATACTTCCTCGAATTATCCAACGAAGCGATTTCTACAGCAAGGCGACCTATATTAACAATAACCTAAAGTCTCTTTGCCAACAGGAAGGAGTGCATTTTGCTAATTTTTGGAACAGTTTCTACGGCAGGAGGGACTTGTTCCTCGAAGATGGACTTCATCTTAATGAAGTTGGAGCTGCGCGTTTAGGAAGACTATTTCATAATACTGTCTCTTCTTTTCAGGCTGCCGTAAGCCGAACGGTCCCAGCGTAAATTCCACAAATTTCCCCCGCGCTCGCGAAGGTGTCGCAATTACAAACAATTTGAAGGTTCTATCCTTAAATGCTCGTAGCCTACGAAATAAAATAAACGAATTTTTTTCTTTAATTGCTTGTAAAGACTATGATTTAATTGCGATAAATGAATCGTGGCTTAGCACTGAAACACGTGACTTTGTAGGGGAGTATCAAATTAAAGGTTATAGACTTTTTGTTAAAAACAGAATAGGTAGGCGAGGAGGCGGTGTTATGTTGTATATCAAAGATAATATTGCGAACGTTATAGAAGTAAAGCACTCAATTCCAGAACCGATAGATTCGACTATAGCAGAACTTAAATTGAACGATTTCAAACTTCTTGTTGCGGTTATATATAGGCCCCCAAATCAAACAGCTGCTACGGACGAAGCGTTATATCGTGAACTAAAGAGAATAATCGGTAGTGAGCAGGCTTTAGTTATGGGTGACTTTAATTGCGCCAACGTGAATTACGATACAATGCAGGGAGACGCGGAAGGTAATCGTTTAGTTAATTTTCTCGAGGATAGCTTTCTTATTCAAAAGGTTGGGGAACCTACGAGGTTGGACAGTATTTTAGATTTAGTAATAACTACGGATGATAGGCTAATTACTGATCTTCAAGTAATAGAACCGTTGAGCAATAGCGATCACAATATGGTAGAGTTTGTCCTCTCAGTAAGTCACTCGAAACCAACTAACTCGACTAAAATTCCTAGCTTCCAGCACGCAGACTTTAGTAAATTTCGAAATAAATTTTCACACGTCAATTGGGAAAACGTAATGGGGAACTCCAACGCAAAACTAATGTGGGAATCGTTCGTAACGGTATTTAGGACTATAAATGAGGAATGTGTACCGTACAAAATTAAGCGTGCGAAAGTAAACAACAAGCCCTTGTGGTTTACTTCTAGAGTAGGAGCATTATAAAGAGTAGAGAGAGGGCTTATAGGCTATACAAGTGCGATAAAGATAATCTGTTGTTACGAAACAACTACATATCTCTAAGGCGTGAAGCTAAAAGTGTAATAAAAAAGTCAAAACGCGAATTTGAAATCTCCATAGCTCGTGACGGTAAAGAAAACCCCAAGCGATTCTTTCAATACGTCAATAATAGAAATCCAGTAAAAAGTGTCTTAGGTCCATTAAAAAATGGAAATGGAGATCTAGTCTCTGAAAACAAGGAAATGGCTACCTTGCTAAACGAATTTTTTACGTCAGTTTTTACTATAGAAGATGTAACGAATATCCCTACGGTCATAGACATAATACCTTTTGATAATGGTAATATTTTGGATAATATTGTCGTTAGTGAAGGGGAAGTAATGCGCTATATTGATAAAATGAAAACGCGTAAATCACCGGGTCCGGATTCCATATATCCCATACAACTAAAAGAATTAAAAGATAGCATTGTTGTGCCGCTAACAAAGATTTTTAATGCGTCTATTTCTGAGGGGTGCGTACCAGATAATTTCAAGTTAGCAAACGTAACACCTATCTTTAAGAAAGGCGATAAAGGTGCGGCGGGAAATTATAGGCCAATCAGTTTAACGTCTGTTGTAGGTAAGCTACTGGAATCAATAATTAGGGATCGTATAGTCGAACACTTAGAAGTGCATAATCTGGTTAGAAATACGCAGCACGGTTTTAGGCGAAACAAATCTTGCTTAACTAATCTTTTAGAATTTTTCCAAAGCGTGGTTAACGTTTACGATAGACATCGGGCGGTTGATGTAGTGTATTTAGATTTTCAAAAAGCGTTTGACACCGTGCCGCACAAAAGACTGATTGAAAAAACTAAGGCTCATGGAATCAGGGGTGTAGTAATAAATTGGCTAGAAGAATGGTTGCGAGGCAGGAAACAGAGGGTGGTCGTTGATGGAGCGGAGTCGTGTTGGGCTAATGTAGCGAGTGGCGTTCCTCAGGGTTCTGTATTGGGCCCCTTGCTTTTCTTATATATATTAACGATTTAGATGTCGGCCTAGTCAGTACAGTTTCAAAGTTTGCGGATGACACGAAGCTGGGTGGTAGGGCGATTAATGACGAAGATAGAGGTAAAATTCAGGAAGATCTGAATAAAATCGTTGATTGGTCAGTCACATGGCAAATGAGATTTAACGTGGATAAGTGCAAAATTATGCATATAGGTTCGCGTAACGGTAATTTTGCGTATAGTATGTCAGGGAAAGATTTAACAAGCGTAGAGCAGGAAAAAGATTTAGGAGTTATAGTCACTGGTGATTTAAAAGTAGCGAAACAAAGTACAGCGGCGGTCAATAAGGCGAACAAAGTGTTAGGTTTTATAGCTCGAAATTTTGAGTACAAATCGCGCGATATTATAGTTCCTTTTATAAATCATTAGTTAGACCCCATTTGGAGTACGCGGTCCAATTTTGGAATCCGCATATGCGCAAAGATATAGAC
>JAJOZX010015457.1:0-17500 GCA_023014485.1 Bathynomus jamesi | reverse complement strand
TAGTGAAAAATGAGAAAACGAGTTAATTATTAGTTAATAAAGACAGTTTGTTTGGTAGACGGAATCTTTCAAAAACATGGGGTCCGTGGGAAAAAAATAAAAATAAAAGGGGTCCTTTGTGGTGAAAAGGTTGGGAACCACTGCACTAGACGAAAACCCGCCCTTCGTGCGGGTAGTAAAAATATCCAAGTAGAGAGCCGGAATATTTTTTGTAGTTCGAAGGCTGTTATTAGCTGTTATTAGCTAGGTTAATTGAATGGTTAGGTTAGGTTAGGTTGAGTCGTGATATTTTCGTTAAAGCTTAACCTAACCTAACTTAACCTAACCAACCGTCAAGGGCGTACAGTTGACCTAACCGGGCATTCAACACCCAGGTGCACAACCTCGGGACCTAATCAATATGTGTGTGAAGTTTTATGTTTGTAACTGTTTTCATTTTGGAGCTATGGCTGGAACAGACACACCACACACACGCGCGCGCGCAAAGTGTGACGGACGGACGGACAGACGGACAGCTCTCTTTTATATTATAGTAGAGAAGAGATTAATGGAACCTCACTACCGTGACGTCATAACGTAGTATGACTTAGAGCAGATTGTACAGCACTAGGGTGTGTCAATATTAGGGAGCAAAGTGAAATCTTTAGATTTTCAAAGACTAATAGTGACCAAATGATGCATTTTTATGTGCTAAATCGAAATATGGCTTTAAAATCCAGATTTCACCACTCTTAGCTACTTATACAGTACTTGAAGTTGAAGTTTACGAAAAATCAATAATTTTTGCAAGTATTTTTTTATTGTATATAACTACATTTTACATACAGGGTGTCCCAAAAAAACTATATACTCTTTATAGCATATATGTTATAATTAAAAAAAAATTAAAAATCTATTGTTATAGCAATTGCCAATGAAAGGTAAATTAGTAATCTAAGTGATCAAAATGTTATAGCGAGTTGTTTGCATATAAAATTTAATTAACTACGCCAAGTGCTCAAAATGTTCTCCGGCGGCATGAATGCACTTTTGAATGCGTCGACTAACTGATTTGCAGACATGGACTAATGTGGATGCTGTGATGGTCCCGCACTTTTCCCTAATTGCATCCTTAAGGTGTTCGAGTGTTGCAGGTCTTGTACCATAAACTGCATCCTTCAGGTAGCCCCACAAGTAAAAATCAAGTGGAGTCAAGTCCGGTGAACGTGGAGGATACTCAACGCTTCCTCTTCGTCCTATCCAACGGTTAGGCAACGTTTCATCGAGGTACCTTCTGACATCACAATGATAATGAGGGGGGGGCTCCATCTTGCTGAAAGTAAAAGTCGTCGTTTCCAAACATCTTCCGAACTGCATGTATAATTTCTGTCCGCAGCATGTCGAGATATGCGGCACCGGTAACTGTCCCATTAAAGAAAAATGGTCCAACCAAACCCCTGGATGATAAACTACACCATGCTGTTAATCCTGGTAAATTAACATGTTTATCCACATAAACGTGTGGATTATCAAGTGACCAGTACCTGCAGTTGTGTCGATTTACTGTGCCATTCAGCTTGAAGGTAGCTTCATCAGACCACACGATTTTGTTGTATTGAAAGTGCATTCATGCCGCCGGAGAACATTTTGAGCACTTGGCGTAGTTAATTAAATTTTATATGCAAACAACTCGCTATAACATTTTGATCACTTAGATTACTAATTTACCTTTCATTGGCAATTGCTATAACAATATATTGTTTGGTTTTTTTTTAAATTATAAAATATATGATGCTATAAAGAGTATATAGTTTTTTTTGGGACACCCTATACATTACATACAATTAAAGACATTTTGATTGTATTTCAATATTAAAGAAATATAGATAGGTTTCTTGAACTTTGCCAAGGATGCCATATATAACTACATTTTACATACATACAATTAAAGACATTTTGATTGTACTTCAATATTAAAACTTAGGAATATAGATAGGTTTCTTGAACTTTGCCAAGGATGCCATGTCTGCCTTGCTCTTGCTCCTGGACATGAACTCCTTACTGGCCACCTGGCCACTGATGTACGCCTCCCTCCTCTCTTGTGAGTAAACATGTTGTGCTGCTTCAGTTGTCATCCTTACACACCTCTCTACTGACTGTGCGTGTGAGGGCCATGCAAGAACTTCCATTGGTCTATCCAGAAACTCCTTGATTGCAGCAGTGGTGAGGGAGCAGGTCAGAGGAGGCTCAGTCACGTCAGAGTTCCAGTCAATAAGCTCCGAGAGTTTGGTGGCATCTGGATTGATGTCAGGAGTCTTCCTGGGTCTGACACTGCAGTCTCCTACCTGTGTGTCCTCATCTCCTTCACCTCTGATTTCCAGTATCCTTTTCACTGCCTCCTTCCTCTCCTCCTCCACCTCACTGCACAGCATGGCCTGGAGCACAGCCTCAGAGTGTGCAAACCAGGCTGATCTCTTCACTGTAGGCATCACTATTCCTATCACCTCCTTCTTCTGACTTCTGAACAGCTCCAGCTGGTACAGTACATGCCTGGGACCCTCCACCCAGCTGTGATTTAACTTGATGTTGAACCAGTTTGGCATGTAAACTCCCACTATGAATTCCACAATTATCCTCAGATTCTTCAGGTTCCTACCCTTCAGCCCATGTTTGGACATCCACAATCTGCAGAACCTTAGAGCCGTGGTGAGCCACCTACTGTGACAGACTGGCCCAATCTCCAGGAGAGCTAGACTCTGAGGTACCTCTCCCGATCTGATGGCAGTGATGATTCTGTAGCCATATGATTGGTCTGTGCTGAGGACCTTCACTACCTCCTGACTGAGATGGGGTAGAGGAGGACAAACAGTGATCCTCGTGAAGTTTGGGTTGATCTCCAGCTCAGTGGCAGTGTCTAACATCTTCCTAGGGGCTCAGACCACTTGTTGTTGCTCAATGTCTTGCCATCCAGTGCAGTCACCAGGTGTCTGAGACTCAGCTCCCCAGTGTGCAAGTCACAGACAATCCACACCAACTTCCTGCTAAGCTTGGCCTCCACATAATGCATTACTCCTCCCTCCCAGCCAGTATTCACATTATATATATATGGCCAAAAGGGTCTGGTCTGCTCCTCTCTCTCTTAGCCAGTTCACCAGATAATCAGCAATGACCTCAGCATGACTTCTCTCCTCTGCAGCTTCCTCTGGTACAAAATGCCACAAATATTTCCCACCTGGTTCATTGCACACTGTGTAGTGTTCTTCCTTAATGAGGCCAGGAAACTGCCTGTCACTGCCCTCAGCTTCCATCATCACTTTAGTGTCGTCTCTTTTCCCATCAAAGAAGATACAGGTGATGCCATTTTCCCTAATCTCTTCATCAAACTTCTTGACCAGCTCCTTAGTCAGGCTCTCCTGAGCCCTCCTCACCTTGTTGTGGTCAATCACCAGTACTGTGTCAAACTCTGTGATAAGACCAGCATCAATCCAGGCAGCAGTGGCAATCTCTGCACTCTCTCTCAGCCCAGTGTGATGTCTCAAGCTAGCCAGAGCTATGTTGGTGATATCTTCAGTGTTGTATTTCTTCTTCTTAGCTACAGGCAAGGAAGAAGTCGCAGCCTCTGGTATGAAGTCTTCGTCCTCCTCTCTCCTCCCTGCCTCCTCCAGTATATCTCCAGTCTCCTCCAACTCCATCTCCAGCAGTGACTCCTCCCTCAACTCCTCTTCTTTCTTGCCTGACTCCTCTGCCTTTCTCCTCTTCTTCTCCTCGTCCTTCCTTCTCTGCTCCTGTCTCTGCAGAACTGCTTCCTGTCTCCTGGTCTCAGGGTGATCAGCTAGACCCATCTGGTGTGCCCCAACTCTGCCCACCTTTTCTCTCTGACCTTTAATGAAGGCTAAATGAGAACCAACTCTTTGTGATCGTTTATTTATTTATATAAAGTCAAACAATGACAACGGTCTTCTGAAAAAGGAATAAGCATAATAAGTAATCACTTGAATAAAACATAAACATAAACATAAACATAAACATTGTCCTCTATCTCCTCCCAAGTCTTTGATACTAGATGTAATATGAGGTAATTGCAGTACAGTAGTGCAAAGACTTATATTGTTTTATAAAGTGAATACAGTATAGTACTTTAATAGGAAAACATAGATACTAGTTTATTTAAGAGTAATATGAGAACATAAGGCTTTGCTATTACATCATGATGAATACGATACTGTAGAAACTAAAATATAAATACTTATGGAATTATACAGTACATTATATCCAATCAAACATATTACAATACAATTAGAGAGTTCAGCGAGAGATTGAATCATATATTAAAATAAGGGTTGTACAACGGTATTCCTGACAAAAGTAATAGTACAGTAATGAGGTTACAGCTGTATTGGGAACACAATATAAAGTTCTTAGTAAGTAAAGTGTAAAGTGTACTGTACTCTATCTCTCCCCCAAGTCTTTGAGCCAGCAATTTTATAAAGAAGATTATTAAGGATAATATGGCAAAAAAAAAAAAAAAAAAATTTGTATGTTTATGGATAAAGACTAAACCTTATTTTGTCAGTGCCCTTAATTTAAGGCATACTTGATTGGTTACTCTTCTTGATGCATATGGTAGTCTTCATGCCAGGTAGGGGGGCGTCTGGTACGG
This sequence comes from Bathynomus jamesi, assembly GCA_023014485.1. Lineage (NCBI taxonomy): Eukaryota > Metazoa > Arthropoda > Malacostraca > Isopoda > Cirolanidae > Bathynomus > Bathynomus jamesi. The sequence continues at coordinate 12,861 of JAJOZX010015457.1, read as the reverse complement.
TTCGAACGCCTTAGTGGAGTTGCAGTTTGGGGTGCCGTACCCATTGGCCTAGGGGGTGCAGGTGGTAGTATGTCGATGGGCGGCGTTGACATGTCTTCTTGGGTTGGGGGTGTGGTCTCTTCAGGGGTCGGGCGCCTGCGTTCAACGTGTGGGCTGGACCGTGTCGGACTACGGGGTGAAGCGGGTGTCTTTGGTCCTGGTGCTGACCTGGCAGGTGTAGGTGGTGCAGCAGGTGGGCTGTTGGTGGGCACCGCTAGGAAGTTCTTCAAATGTTGGTCTATGGTCATCTTTGGAGCATGTGCTGAAGGGTTCATATTTTTTAAGGAATTTCCTGTTCCTTACAGTTACCCTCCCAGATCCATCGACCCTAACCACGTACTGGTCAAACTGCCTGACTTCGATGACCACACCTGTCTTGTCCCATTTACGGGCGTGTGGACCGACCTGGTTCTGGATGCGTATAAGGTCTCCGACTGCTAGTGGTGGGAGTCTCTTGGTGTGCTCTGACCAGCGTTCCGCTCCCCTCATGTGGCGGTTCCTCAGAGCTTCTTCTCGGGCGGCCAAGTTTTCACGCCACGTGTCGTGTGGTTTATATCGGCCGGGAAGGATTGGAATGAAGTCCCGGATAGGGCGGCTGAATACACACATTGCTGGGGAGTGTTTTGTATCTCTATCCGGCGTGTTTCTGTATTGAAGCATGGCCCGTTGAAAGTTTTCGGTATTGAGGTCGCCGTTTGGTCCAGTGTTGTCGGTTATTAGGCGTTTCGTTGTCTTGACACCAACTTCTGCCCGACAGTTGTGTTAGGCTTCCACCTGCGGATCTTGTCAAATCTTTGCGGAGTGAATCGTCGCAGCATTCAAGTAGTTGTACCACTTTGTCCCTACCAGTGATTTTTGTAGCTTCCGCATAATCAGTCCAACGCGACGTAAAATATGCCCAGTCTTCACTGGTACCTGCAGCCGAAATGGTTGGCCGTCTTACTTTCTCAACCTTTGCAGAGACTGTCGGGCTTGGGACATGGGTCGTGCAGTGGGCTGTTATAAGTGCGGCTACAATGGCTGGGTCCAGGTCTGCTGTGACATAGGTACAACCTGTGATAGGACATTCTACGGCAGGCATTGTGGATAGCGTTTGTTGAAGTTGCTTAATTAGGTTGGGGTGGTTGACAGTTGCTTGAATTTACCACGTATGTAGACTTATTTTATTTATTTATTTAATTAATCAGTCATTTGTACCTAAGACCGTTGTCATAAATGAGAACCAACTCTTTGTGATCGTTTATTTATTTATATAAAGTCAAACAATGACAACGGTCTTCTGAAAAAGGAATAAGCATAATAAGTAATCACTTGAATAAAACATAAACATAAACATAAACATAAACATAATCATTGTCCTCTAAAGGCAAGCTCCTACACTGGTATCTTCTGCTCGCTCCTGCAGCTGCTGTCAATGTGAACCTCACTGTTGCAGACAGGGTTGCACCCAAGCTCACTGCAGCTCCTGATCACACAGTGACTGGTCAGGATGTCCACCAATTTGTCCAGTTTCATCAAGAACCTATCTTTGACCTCTAGCTTCACATTGCCAATGGACACCTTCACTGCCTCATCCCACAGTGCCTTCACTTTAGCCCTGATCCTGACATCAGTGTTGATTACAGGTCCTGTGAATAGAGCGTTGGCCTTTCTCCACTGAGCCAGTAGCCCTGGAACAATGCCGTTGTTAATCAGGTCATTAACTGGGTAATTCCTCCTGTCTTCCTCACTCATCTCTCTCCTCAACAAACAATACATGCAGCTCAGCAGGGGGAAGTTCCCTCCCAGTCCCCACCAAATGACTTAGGTGACAACTTGATTTGCTTCGGGTTCTGATTTCTTTCTGACTCATCCTGTGGACCTGTGAACAAAAGAAATGTCATTGAAATTTGGATAGGCCTACTGATTATGATTACATGAAATTAAGTTAATTGAAATTCTTAATATCTTCCTATAAGCTCAGATAAAAGGTTGTGTTGTTATAGTGTTACCGTGACCAAGATTCCACAACCGAATATATATATGTGTCCCCTTTACAGCGCGAGGCCGTCCCAGCCAGGAACAGTAAAACATTAGATTACAAAACTATATATTAATATATACAAAGTAAATCAGGCTGCATAAACAAGTTATCTTTACCCTAACAAACTTAACTTAAACTTAACCTAAATTTAACAACCTAAACCCGAACTTAACTTAACCTAAACTTAAACCTACAATATTAAATACGTAAATCACTGGCACTTATAAAATAATGGGGTTTATTCAGGGCGCTTACAAGCAGTTATAAGATCTGGCTCCCAACTCCGTCTCCTCTTTTGCAGAGGACAATTCTTAGGTTACTGTTGTTACAGTATGCTGTCTCCCAACCAAATCTAATACAAAAAATTCCTTTACAGGGAAACCCTCGATGATATGTTTCTTATTTTAAATTTTACACGGTTTAATCACCACAATTTCCAGTTCAAGACCAGCTGTCCGCTTCCAAGCAACCAAAATTCAAAAGTCGAGTTACAACTTTACTATCCTGTCGTTCTTCACTACACCAACTTTTAATTCGAGACACAACTGTTTCGTATTTAACACCCGGCTTATATACACTAAAATACACACGTCTCGCGTGGCCATCCAAGAAATTTCTAAGTTCCACTGCCCATCTATTCTTATCACTTCCAAACTGCTCACTTGCATACCTCTCAAAGTCTTCCAGAAAGTCTTCTACCTTTTGCACACGATCCAAACCATAAGGCCAAGGCTTCGAAGCCTTAATACGCTCACGTTTATACTTAGTTTTCTTCATTAATAGTTTCTCACTCTCAATTGCTATCAACACCATCCACCCTGCATCCGCTGCACAAACACCCTTATCTCTCATGGCATAAAAATCTTCCAAATACACGTTCATTCTGGGCAAGGGAGTCTCCTCATTCGAAAAATCTGAACTAGAACTTCCATCCACTGTGTACTTTCTACACTTAACACCTTTATCACTTCTTCCAAACTTACTTTCACAATCACGCTTAGCCTTATTCTCAGTCTCCTTTTCCTTTTACTTTGCACCTCTTTCCATTCACCAGGACTTTCGCAATCATACTCAGATTTATCGCTTTCAGAGTAATAAGCAACCTTCTTCTCCAAACGCCTTGGCAAGTGCACCCGTCCCACTTCAACCAATTTCTTACTCACATAACCTTCCTCCATTTTACGCATGCGTTCAAAGAAAGCTTTCAGTTTCACATCTTTACCTTCAGTTCCTTCATTCAGCAATTCTTGTACAGAACTCTCTATTGCAGTCATCGCACCATCAAACTCATTTAAACCCTCACTTGCCTTCAGTCTAACCGACTGCCGCCCCTTCTCATCCGCAGTCATGTCTCCTAATGCTCCTTCTTCAACCATCCTAAACAATATGATTAAATCAAGCTTTCAAAACTAGAAAATCAAATTATGAAAAATTAAAAGAAAAGTACATACAATGAAACCAAAACCGAACGGTATAACAAATTGAGTAAATGGGAAAAAAAAATCTTAGCTGGGGATGCCAACTGTTACCGTGACCAAGATTCCACAACCGAATATATATATGTGTCCCCTTTACAGCGCGAGGCCGTCCCAGCCAGGAACAGTAAAACATTAGATTATAAAACTATATATTAATATATACAAAGTTAATCAGGCTACATAAACAAGTTATCTTTACCCTAACAAACTTAACTTAAACTTAACCTAAATTTAACAACCTAAACCCGAACTTAACTTAACCTAAACTTAAACCTACAATATTAAATACGTAAATCACTGGCACTCGTAAATTAATGTTTTACTGTTCTGGGACGGCCTCGCGCTGTAAAGGGGACATATATATATTTGGTTGTGGAATCCTGGTCACGGTAACAATAGGTACAAGACTTAATTATTCAAAGTAATGACAATTTCATATATCTATCATATCAAAATATACAGAAAGTTTGGGTTACATAACATTTCGAATAATTTGAATTACACAATATTTACATTACGAAGTAATCAAAATTGTCAAAAAGGAGGGAAAACACACACATTCACAATCAAAACTCCAGCATTTGTGACTATGTGAAACTTAGAAACCATACTGCACACCAAAAATAACCAAAGTTGATCACACATATCAATGGCACATTGATATACGATGTTACACTCATATTTAGGTTATATTTCAAACCTTTGTGGTCAAATATAAGTAGGTAAATGGCTTTTTTAAACAACACTAAAGATATTTCTAAGTTTGGTAGATAATATGACAATATGACATCATTTGAGCATTAGTAGTTTTTGAATTGTTGACTTTATTAAAATTGACACACCCTAGTACAGCACCTCCCCCCCCCCCCCCCCCCCAGTGGCGGTTCCTCATATGGGCAATATGGGCAGCCGCACAGGGCGGCATTTGTGGAGGGGCGGCATGAGCGCCTGCAAAAAAAATAAAAATAAAAATAAGAATAAATAAATAAAGAAATAAATAAAAATAAAAAATAAAATAAATAAATAATAAAAGATCAATAATATATTTTTATTAATAAAAAACCATCTATTGCATTTTCCATAAACCTTCCCATAAAAGACCTAAACAATGCAAAATGCTTCCAGATTAATATTATTGGGAATAAAGGCCCATACTTTAACATATGTAATGTTATTTTTCTGGGTTTGGTTAAATAGTGAAATGTATATTATTTATTACAGAACGAATCTTCACACTAAGCCACTAAGGTCTGTCAAATAACCGCAAATGGATAAGAAGAGGTCAAAGCTATCAGGTGCTCAGTTTAGAAAAAAGAGGAAAGAAGAAGAGGAGAAACGAGCAAAAGATAAAGGTATAGAGCTATGTCATCTACTCTTCACTGCTATATTGCACTGCTATTTTGTGATAGAGTTTTCTGAGTCAAAGTGTAGCATAATAATTACCCTCTCTTAAGTGTCTTATTCTATTTATGTGATAGAGCATTTGTACAATTTAGAAATTTGATTCTCTAGTTTATTTATGGCAGTTGTGCAATTTAATTTGTATTTTTCCTGTTCATAGTATCATAATTACATTCTCTTAAGTGAGTTATTCTATTTACGTGATGAAGGATTTGTAAAATTCAGAAATTTGAGTCTTTGTTTTGGTTCTGAAGTTCCAACAATTAGTCCAATAAAAAGTTATTTTGTGAAAGAGTTATGTCTGTCCTTTATTTTGGGGGGATTCGAATGTGTGTGTGTTGGCGAACAGGGGGGGGGGGCGCTGAAGGTGAGGTTCGCCCAGGGCGTCATGTAAGCTAGGACCGCCACTGCCCCCCCCCCCCCACCCGTAAATACGCTAGTGCCATCACCTGCATTGCAAGGCCCTAGAACACGGTGAGCGTTCTGAGCGTCTGAGCCTTGACAGACGCGACCCCCACCATGCAGCTCATAGTATTGTTACTTTTTTGTAATAAATTACTAAAAAGTGCCTAAGGAAAAGTATATTTGTAAGAAAAATATCTTGAAAAAATGGGTTTTGGCCGAAAATTAGGGTCGATTTTGGCCGACGTCGAACGTAACTCAATTCTTCCCATAAGAGTTCATAAGTTAACGATTTCGAAAGTTACCGAGATGTTTTCGAGCGCATCCTTGTCAACTTACGAGAGATACCTTAATACACAAGAAGTCAAAACATAAAGAAAGCATAATTATTATTGATAATCGCCTGCACAAACTTAAAAACAAACAATCCATAGGACCGGTAGCTTTCGTTACGCGGACCAGCTGTTTGGAAACACTGGTATAGACTACTTAATTGCAAGATATGTTATTACATATTTGATAAATATTGTAAATAACTATTAAGGAATGTACTTAATGTACTTCATATCACTGTACAACCCTGACTTCAGGTCGCCACCCAAAGATGTATATTGTATAATCGGCAAATTATTTTTTAAATTTATTTTTTTTTATTTTTATTTTTAAAACGAAATAATTTGCAGATTCTCCAACTAAAGGGGAAACTTAACCTTCGGCTCCACTCCCATGAATCGTCTATAATTTCATTAAACTACGAGGACCACTCTTTCATCAGATCGTCCAAAAGTGCTCAGTGCGGAAAGCGGCCCGCACGGGATATATAAATTAAAATTTCTCTAGCTAACTAAATTAAATATACCACGATTTTCCTAAAAAGTCCTAACAATACAGTTTGGAACATTCATTTTGGATTTGATCCCTTTTATTTACATTGATGAAATAATGTTTAGGGTTGTTTAACCTCCCTCATAACGGTAAAAGTCATGTGAAGGAGGGGACCTACAACTTTACGTAGGATCCGAATCACGGATCACTACATCATCTGAACGAAAGGGCGGCCACCCATCCAACTACTGAACAGGTCCAATGTCATTTAACCTCGCTGATCTAACGAGAAATGGTGTTGCCACGTGGCTACAACGTAGCTCTCCTTAAATCACAGCGAAAGATATATCATATACGTATATGTATCATGAGTAAACAGTTGCGCATAATGTATCTGAAAATAAAAGCCTAAAACAGTGAGCCGACCGAGTTTGAACATAAGTTTCACACATATGAAACGGAATGGAGACTTATTGAATAAACATGGAGTTCATCTAAATGTGGGAAAAAAAATTAACAAGAAACAAACATGAATAGAAGCGGTTTGTGAGGTGTGTAAAGGAGACATTGGTCTCGCTCGACGTACCACTAGAGGGATATCTTCAACCTTGTGATGAAAAGTTGAGGTTGGGGTGATGTTTTATTCCCCTAATAGTGATCCCCTGTGTATCCTTGTGTGTGTAATTGATTTGAATATTTTCAGTCCTTAGTTCAAGCGTCGTGTTCACCCCGTGGAGAATGGGAAATGGGCCCTAATAATGCACGTAGGTTTTAAAATTTAAATACTTAACTCTTGACCACCCCAACACTAAAATAAATTCTAAGTTAAAAATATGCTCTCAGAAATTAAGTGTACAAATACAGTACAAGACAAAAGCCTTAAATAGCAAAATAATTCGTCACCTTCAACTTTCAGTTACAGTCTGTTTATATTCAAGTACGAGTAGAATGTAAACATCCAAAAGTCTTTAATATTCAGCATAATGAAAAATATCATTAATCGGAAGTGCAATGATACAACATATCTACAACATTCAGAGTACTGTGTTTCTACTGTCATCGCACATGGTATCACCCTTTTAACTAGTACTAAGGGGTGTAACAAAATTCCTTACCGGTTTTGGGAGATTTTTTGGTAGTTTTAATAGATGACATCAATGTAACAACTTTTGGGAAGTTAAACGATGTCCTGGAAACTCACCCGATTTAAATCAGTGCAAAAATGTGGGTGGAATTGTCAAACAACGAGCTGAAGTAGCTCTGTGCAATATTCGAAGAAATCAAGGCCGAAATTCAAGAGAAACATTGGTCAGAGTACTCAAAGAGGGTTCGTAAAGCATCGAGATTGTCAAAGAGTTGTTTGATCGATTCCTGCAATCCTTTCAAAATTGTGTTAAATTGATATTGGAGGCAAAAGGAAAAAATATTAGTCGCTATTGAGGTTTGTTAAGGTGTTTTTCCTCCCCTAATTTATTAAAATCTTTTTCTCAATCCCCAAAACCGGGAAAGACATTTGTTTACATTCCTTACATTATTTTTATCATTTAAGTCGACTAAAATTGAAGGATTTGGCTAACACAAATAAAATTATAATAATTGAAGTATATTTATGATTAATGAAAACTACTGTCCCGCACATTGTCCACGGCCAAAATTTAGTCCACATATGCTTGTAATTAAGAACATGAAAACGAACAGTACTTTAGGAACCACAAATTAACAAAATTTGAAGAACAACTTTTATTGTGGGGAAAATTTGTACTGTATACAGACGGTGATTGTTAATAGAATAGAATAGCATAACGGTCTTAACTTTTGATTCTGAATGACAGTTAAACCAGTTCAACTCGAAATTAAAAGACAGATTAGAAAACGTTATAAAATATATTCTATGAATCCTCTGACTTCTAATTTAAGACAAAAATTGGAAAGGAATATTTAATTTTTTTTTAATGAAGTGATTTCTGCTACCTATTGCAAATAGCCACGTAATTCATGGGTCTTCTCAACAAATGTTGCTAATAAAATTAATATGTAACAAATTAAAATAATATAACTCAAAACCTCACTTTTAATGACTAAATACCATAAACATTAACCAGTCTTATAAATCACAGTGTTTATCTATAAATTTTTAATACAATTTTGGAGCACTTTACCTATAAAATTCACTCTTAAAGGTACATAAGTGATTGCTTTATTGTTAATTACAGAAAAGAAATAAAGATTCCATTGATGGAGTGATATGAGAAATGAAATAAAGCTAAAGAAAGGAGTGAAACGGAAGAAAATAAAATTGAATAACAGGTTTTATATAAGGGTGTCCCAGGGGGAAATGTCGAGAATGCACCATTTCACTCTTTGGGTATTTCTAAGTAGAAAGTATTATATCGATATGGGTCTGATTCCCAACCGTTACCGAGATACAGGCCTCTACATTTGGGTAATTAAAACATAATAAAAAGGCGATCTTAGATACTATTTAATGACACTTGTGGTTTACAAAAAGTACAAACATACAATACACTATTGCACTTATTGCAGAATGGTTTCAAAGTGACCCCCTCCTTCTTCAATGCACGCGGCGAGCCTCCGATCCATCGAGTCTTGCCAAGGAAAACGCGGAAGTTCATTTCTGAGGTTTATGAACGCATCCAGCCGGCATGGCTTGAAATGTTGCTTGAGCACTGCACCTCCACGTTTGCAGAGTACACAACACACCCTGAAAAGAAACGTGACTCAGTGAGCAGGTGCTAAGACGTACCTAAATAAATAATGTAAATACATAATGTGACGATCTGCACAGTTGCCAATTTATCATTAAATGTCATTGAATATTATCTAAGATCGGCTTTTTATTATGTTTTAGTTACCCAAATGTAGAGGCCTGTATCTCGGTAACGGTTGGGAATCAGACCCATATCGATATAATACTTTCTACTTAGAAATACCCAGAGTGAAATGGTGCATTCTTGACATTTCCTCCTGGGACACCCTGTATAGTGGTCATGCGGTGCTTCCGAGTTTAAAATGTGACGAAGAAGTTTAGAAAAATTCTTTTAAAAGGAACCCTTTCTATACATTGTAGCCAAATGATTATATTTATTAGTTCAAAGTAAATGCTCCAACTTCAGTACCTCTTTCGGTACATAAATGTGTGCACGAATAAAGCATGGATTTCTTATGTTTTACTTCAACTCCTCCAACTTTTAATTGACGGATAAGTTTCCACCATATTTAATGTTTAAACAGTGATGATATCGCCTATGCCCTATTGTTTACAGTTTCTTGAGTTAAATGATATAAACACATGACCGACATATATATATATATATATACTTTTTATATATACACCCAAACTAGTGTTGTGAGGCGAGAATATTCTCGTTCTCTGAGAATATTCTCCAAACTATTATTTACTGAGAATATTCGAGAATTTTCTTTTTTCCTAGTTTTAAAACATTTTTAAATTGTTTTGCAGCTTCTTAGAGAATTCTAGAATATTTCAGAACCTTATGGAACTTTCTAGAATGTTCTAAACTGTTTTGTGTGATATATTTTATTAATTTCTATATATAATTTTGAAAAAATCAAATAATAAAATCATGATTTTTTCATAAAAAAGCTATGATACTGAAAAACTGAAATTGAACACTTAATTATTACAAGGGATATTTGTATTTGTTTCTAGTGTTTTGTCTGATATATTTTATTAATTTCTATATAATTTTCAAAAAATCAAAAAAGTAAAAAAAATACGATTTTTTCATAAAAAAAATCAATTGATTTAATCAGGTGATTAAATCATTTTGATTTAATCACTGCCAGTCCCTGGTAAATACTGTACTTTGAATTGAAATACAGTCTTTATACAATGATTCAATAAATTTTTTGCATCAGTTAATTTATTTATTTCTTCACTCATCTATCATTCACTTCTGACTTAGAATTTCTCCATTTTGACAGGAACTGAAGTTAAGTTGTATCGAAATAGTTGAAAAACCCCTCAGATGTTCTAAAAAAGAAAATTCTCGAAAATTCTCGGTTCGGAAAATATTCTCCTAAAGATTATTCCCGAGAATTTTACGAATTAACCCAAACGTACTCCCCCCACCGCAGTGACGTCGCGTCAGGAACAATTCTCAGTCGCTCACATTCACTTCATTAGCTGACATGACAATAATGTACCTGCCTCATGGCAACATTAGCCACAGCACAACCCCGCAGACTACTCGACGGTTTATTTATACTTTTGGTAACCTTTCGTTTTGCCTCTGCCCGAATTGTTCATTCTGACGAAGGTCACGCTTTTCACTCCACCTTAGACCTACGGTTTAACGTGGAATCCGAACCACACCTCACCAGCAGCTCAGACGTCCTAACCATTAGGCCACCCAAGGTACCCTTTATCTACCAACCACTTTCTTTATTGTGTAGAAGGATGAACAGCTGGGTTTTGCTGCGGGTCGGCTGCCGTCACTGGATCTCCATCCCGGGGCCGATGGATTCGTAGTCAGCGACGCTAACCACACCACCACCGAGGTGTGTGTATATATATATATATATATATATATATATATATCAACTGCAAACAACACACAGTATAATTAATGTAAAGAACGACGCTTGTGTAGAAGAACGTTCTGCACAAGATGAGGAAGAACGAACAAATGAAAAATGAGGTTACCACCCGGGAATCGAACCCAGGGTCTTCCGATTGCCAGTCAGATATGCTATCCACTACACCATGGGCCTCGATTAATCAAATGTCGTAATTCTCCTACATACGAGCAGAAACCAATGCTTCCTCCTCATCTTGTGCGGAACGTTCTTCTACACAAGCTTCGTTCTTTATATATATATATATATATATATATATATATAGATATATATATACAGGGTGTCCGAGAATTATCTGTACAATTTTTGGCTGTTATTAAAAGTCAACATGAAGTGTAGAAATTCCAGTGTTGTCCCATTTTACAGGAGATCTCATTAAGTTTTTTCTGATACCAAGTTTTGACAAGTTTTTTAGAAATTCCAGTGTGTCCGAACATTATCTGTACAATTTCATCTTTTAATAAAATTCTTGATAACACGTAAAATTCTTAAACAAGATTATTTAGAATCTGTATTTCAAAGTTTCTTTTATTAAAGTAACGTTGTTACAAACATTCGATATGTGCACCATTAGTGATTCGCAAAACATCCAATCGATACTCCAAATGTTGCATGTACGCTGCAGCATATCCACATCAATTCGCTCAATAGCAGCTGTGATTCTTGCTTTTAAATCATCAATGTCTGTCACCCGCGTACATTTCTAAAAAACTTGTCAAAACGTGGTATCAGAAAAAACTTAAATGAGATTCTCTGTAAAATGGGACAACACTGGAATTCTACACTTCATGGTTGACTTTTAATAACAGCCAAAAATTGTACAGATAATTCTCGGACACCCTGTATGTATATATATATGTATATAATATTGTACTTTCGAGCCATATTTCATACCTAGATGTAGAAAAGAAAAAGAAGAAAAAAATTTCATAAAGTAAAAATTTAACATTTAAAGGTTTGCTTTTATACCATTACCAAAGAATATTGATGAATTTATGGAAAAGTACTCGCTTGTGAACTTCAGCATGCAGTGAACAACATAAAAACCAGATAGAAAGTTCAAGTACATGTTCTTAAAATTTGACTAAGATACGTTATGATATAATTATATCCTATTTCTGGAGACGTTCTTGAACTGACATACAAAATTTGGATTTTATTTCAACAAAGAATGAATTATTGAACCCAGGTCACTATCTGTATGATAGCTAAATTGCTGAGTTGGTCACACAGTTTGTCCCTGAGACCCCGCGTTTATTACATTTTTCCTTATATATATATATATATATATATATATATATATATATATATATATATATATATATTATATATATCTATATATACACGAGGGTAATTCATAAGTATCTGCCTTTTATTTTCACATTTTTTTTCACATCTGGTAGATTATAAACACATCACTTCTCAACATAGTCTCCCTGTTTCTCATACACCTAGTCCAAAGACGCTCTACTACAAGCTTTCTAATGTCATCACAAAAGAATGTTTTTGGCTGTGTGCGTAGCCAGTCATGCACCGTCCCTTCAGGTCATCATCGCCTTTGGAATCGCTGACCAATCAAAGCGTCTTTTAGTGGTCCAAACAGGTAAAAATCCGAAGGTGCCAGGTTCTGGACTGTAGGCTGGATGGTCGAGAACTTCAAATTTTAAGTTCTTTAAGGCATTTTCTAGTCTGTGCAGCGGTATGAGGGCTCACATTGTCGTGTAACAGAATAACACTTTCCGACAATCTCCCTCTCAGTTTTGTGAATTGCTTGCTTTAACTCATTCCAAAACATGTTCAGAATACGATGCACTTGTTTACTGTAGTTCCACGCTCTAATAATGTTCAAGGTAGGGCCTCGTGTATCCCAAACAGTGTTAGCATAACTTTACCTGCTGACGCTGCGCTTTTAACTTCCTTGCAACGGGAGATGTGTATGCTTCCATTGCATGCTCTGTCGTTTGCTTTCTGCGTTCATAGTGATGGATACAGGTTTCATCTCCAGTGATAATGCGCTCCAAAAAGTTTTCACCTTCATTATGATACCGTGCCAAAAGGCGAGAGCAGACGTCT
>JAJOZX010015456.1:42500-59070 GCA_023014485.1 Bathynomus jamesi | reverse complement strand
TGTTCCAACTTTATGGATTTTAGGCAAACAGTATAATTGAGCAAGATTAGAACCAGATATACGAACAACCAGGAGATTGTTGTGACTAACCGGACAAGGGCAACGGAGTTGTTATTTTGAATAAATCTGATTACATAAATAAAACTAATGAAATCCTAAGTGATGTTAGCAAATTCAAACAATTCTTGAACCCGTCAATAAAGTCATTTTAAGGTTGGAAGACCAAGTTATAGATTTTTGTCACGATTAAAGTCTTTAAAGATAATAAAAAAATGATACTTACTCTCAGTTGTTCGTATCTGTTCTAATCTTGCTCAATTATACTGTTTGCCTAAAATCCATAAAGTTGGAACACCTCTCCGTCCCATTTAGCTTCGTATAACTTGCCTACCTTTCAATTGTCAAAATTTGTTGTTGGTCTCCTGTCACCTTTTGCGAAAAATGCTTATACTATAAATAACTCTTATGAATTTCAAAAAGATCTTCTTAGTAAGAATTTCGATTCAAAAAAGTTTTTGTCAGTTTTGATGTAAAGTCGCTTTTCACGAATGTACCTGTATCAGAAACTATTGCCATTATTTTAGATAGGGTTTTTAGCTCTGATGATAGTTTTCATGGTTTTTCATGTTCTTATTTTAAGGAACTTTAGAATTGGTTTTTAAGCAATGTTATTTTACTTTCAATAATAAGGTTTACCAACAAATTGATGGTGTTGGGATGGGATCACCCGTCGGACTCTATCAGCTGATTTTTTATGACTCATTTAGAAAGTGTAATTTTTAGACAATCTCCCACTCATTGTAAACCAATTTTCTATCGACGCTTCGTTGATGACTCGATAGCTGTTTTTGATAATGCTGTACAAGCGCAACAATTTTTTAACTTCTTAAATTCTCTGCACCCCAATATAACTTATACAATGGAAACTGAGAAAAATGGCTCCCTTCCCTTTTTAGATCTTTTAATTTCGAAAAAAGGTGATTCTATTACTACATCAGTTTACGGAAACCCACTTTTACTGGTTTGGGCATGAATTTCTTTAGTTTTACTGATTTTAACTATAAGATGTCGTGTATTAAAACACACTTGTTCAGAGGATATAATTTGACCTCTAGTTTTACATTACTAAACGATGAATTTAATAATTTAAGATCATATTTTACCAATAATAGTTTTCCTGTTCAATAGTGTAGATAACTAATAAGATCTTTCTAAATAATGTTTTAGCCCTCAACTTTCTTGTATTCAGTGCCTAAAGATATAAAATATTTCCTGGTACCTGAAATGGGTCCCATGAATAAAGAATTTAAACTTAAATTTACAAAGTTGTTAAGAAAATTTTTTTATCATACTGATTTTCGCATTATATTTATTAACAAAATGTCTTTAGGTAGCTTTTTCTCAGCGAAGGATCGAACTCCTGATTCGTTGCGTAGCGGTGTTGTATATTTATTTACCTGCCCAAGGTGTCTCCTTGGTACTTACATTGGCAGCACCGTGCGCTCCCTCAGACTAGATTTTATTCGCATATGGAATAAGTTGCCGAACAGGTAAAATTTAAATAAAATAGAAGCCTCCAGTATTCGGGAACACAGTATAAAATGTAAAACTGATGTCACTTTAGATAATTTTAAAATTCTCGGTTGTAATTCTTGTCCTAACTCACTTAGAATTTTGGAATCTCTTTATATTAAAACATTGACCCCTTCTCTAAACGTGGATTCCTCAGCTGTCCCTCTAAATTTTTATAAACCCCCCTCCCCCACCCCAATTTTTATAATCCCCCCTCCCCTAACTTATAACTCCAACCGCCCAACCCATAGCTTGTTTCCTGTTTTGTTTTGTTTAAATCTCGTGCCTCGGAACCAGCATTGAAAGGTTCGTAGTGTTAATTATTCATTGTATTAGTGTTAATTATTCCATTGTATTAGTGTTAATTATTCCAGTGTACTAATTTCAAATTTACTATATGTAATTTAAAAATAGCTTTTAAAATTCTTGTAATTTATATGTAAAATTTTTATAACTTTGAATTTAACCCTCTTCTTTTAGTCTTTTATAGAAATTATTTTGTCTTGTTCACATTATTTATTGATTCTAATTTCATATTGTTATTATCTAGCTGATGATGAGCGTATTGCTCGAACGTGCGCATTAAAGAAGACTTTTCATGGCATTTACATTCCTCCTTGTCATTGGATTTCTCCTAAATATTAAATTGAAGCTTTGTAGAAGCAAACCGCATGACTATATATATATATATATATATATATATATATATATATATATATATATATAATATAAATATATATTATATATATATATTTAAATATATATTTATATATATATATAAATATATATATTATACATATATGTATATATATATAAATATATATTATATATATATAAAAATATATATAGTGTGTATATATATATTATAAATATACATATTATATATATATATTATTATATATATATATATATAGATATATTATATATATATAGGTTCGCGTAACGGTAATTTTGCGTATAGTATGTCAGGGAAAGATTTAACAAGCGTAGAGCAGGAAAAGATTTAGGAGTTATAGTCACTGGTGATTTAAAAGTAGCGAAACAAAGTACAGCGCGCGGTCAATAAGGCGAACAAAGTGTTAGGTTTTTAGCTCGAATTTTGATTACAAATCGCGCGATATTATAGTTCCTTTTATAAATCATTAGTTAGACCCCATTTGGAGTACGCGGTCCAATTTTGGAATCCGCATATGCGCAAAGTATAGACAATCGAAAGAGTTCAAAGACGAGCAACTAAGATGATTCCGTCTCTTAGGTCAAGTCGTACGAGGATAGGCTTAAAGAGTTAAAATTGACTACACTCGAGACTAGGAGGTTAAGGGGTGATCTAATCCAGGTTTTCAAAATATGATGGGTTTGATACGTAGAATAGAGATAGCTTTCTCGAAATATCTCAATATAATAGGACTAGAAATAACGGGTGTAAGTTGACAAGTAGAAGGTTTCGAGACGCAGTTGCGAAAAACTTTTTTCGCATAGAATAGTAAATAGCTGGAATAGTTTGCCGGTAGAAGTAATTACTAGCACGTCTATAAACATGTTTAAGAATCGATTGGACGCGCATGTTGATAGAAAGGGTATAGTTTTAAGGTAGTAAAATTAAGCTTTGTGGGGATAGATCCCACAGCTCAACACAATGTTTGTGGGATATAGGGAGGCGGCGTCTTGGGTTAGGGATACTCCCTGTCCTTACACACCCCCATTTAAAGAGATTCCTCTGCCGGCGGTGCCCCCAATAGTACTGTGAGGTATCGAAAAACTCATGATCTCACTTGACCACAAACACCTTTAAATGGGAGACTCAAATGGGTGCACACACATTTCTACATTACTGTACAGTCTTTACAGCCACACTTACACTTTCCTCGTAAGTGTATATATTGTAATGTATATGGTTGTAAATTTGACTTGGTCCGCAATCTATGAACCGTGACTTGATGGATACCGTAATGAAATTCACTGGATTCTTTGGATCTGATATATTTGCATGTCCGTTAATAATAGATATAGAGTGTAACATATTTGTGGATAGTAGTCTATTATGACTTCATCCTCTGGATCGAGAGATTCTATCTTTAGTTTTAAATCGATAATTAATTATTTTTAAATTGATAATGTATATGGTTGTAAATTTGACTTGGTCCGCAATCGATATGGACGTGACTTGATGGATACCGTAACGAAATTGACTGGATTCTTGGATCTGATATATTTGCATGTCCGTTATAAATAGATATAGAATGTAAATATTTGTGGATAGTAGTCTATTATGACTTGCTCCTCTGGACCGAGAGATTCTATCTTTAGTTTTAAACCGATAATTAATTATTTTTAAATTGATAATTATTTAGTTTCGTAAAAATTGGTCGTTGCCAATTTACCGGCAGTTTTTAAATAAGTTTGTTATGTTCTTGTGGTTCGGAACCCACGTAAAATTGTAGGTCCCCTCCGCCACCACGGAGGACATACACAATACACGATTACGAACACAGTTAGGTAGACAGTATCCATTAAGTCACGGTCCATATCGATCGCGGACCAAGTCAAAATTTACAATCATATACATTACAATATATACACTTACGAGAAAAAGTGTAGGTGTGGCTGTAAAGACTGTACAGTAATGTAGAAATGTGTGTGCACCCATTTTGAGTCTCCCATTTAAAGGTGTTTGTGGGTCAAGTGAAGATCATGAGTTTTTCGATACCTCACAGTACTATGGGGGGCACCGCTCGGCAGAGGAATCTCTTTAAATGGGGTGTGTAAGGACAGGGAGTATCCCCTAACCCAAGACGCCGCCTCCCTATATCCCACAACACTTGTGTTGAGCTGTGGGATCTATCCCCACAAAGCCTTAATTTTACTACCTTAAACTATACCCTTTCTATCAACATGCGCGTCTAATCGATTTTTAAACATGTTTATAGACGTGCTACTAATTACTTCTACCGGCAAACTATTCCAGCTATTTACTATTCTATGCGTAAAAAAGTTTTTCGCAACTGCTGTCTCGAACCTTCTACTTGTCAACTTACACCCGTTATTTCTAGTCCTATTATATTGAGATATTTCGAAAAAGCTATCTCTATCTACGTTATCAAACCCATTCATAATTTTGAAAACCTGGATTAGATCACCCCTTAACCTCCTAGTCTCGAGAGTAGTCAATTTTAACTCCTTAAGCCTATCCTCGTACGACTTTGACCTAAGAGACGGAATCATCTTAGTTGCTCGTCTTTGAACTCTTTCGATTTTGTCTATATCTTTGCGCATATGCGGATTCCAAAATTGGACCGCGTACTCCAAATGGGGTCTAACTAATGATTTATAAAGAGGAACTATAATATCGCGCGATTTGTACTCAAAATTTCGAGCTATAAAACCTAACACTTTGTTCGCCTTATTGACCGCTGCTGTACTTTGTTTCGCTACTTTTAAATCACCAGTGACTATAACTCCTAAATCTTTTTCCTGCTCTACGCTTGTTAAATCTTTCCCTGACATACTATACGCAAAATTACCGTTACGCGAACCTATATGCAAAATTTTGCACTTATCCACGTTAAATCTCATTTGCCATGTGACTGACCAATCAACGATTTTATTCAGATCTTCCTGAATTTTACCTCTATCTTCGTCATTAATCGCCCTACCACCCAGCTTCGTGTCATCCGCAAACTTTGAAACTGTACTGACTAGGCCGACATCTAAATCGTTAATATATATAAGAAAAAGCAAGGGGCCCAATACAGAACCCTGAGGAACGCCACTCGCTACATTAGCCCAACACGACTCCGCTCCATCAACGACCACCCTCTGTTTCCTGCCTCGCAACCACTCTTCTAGCCAATTTATTACTACACCCCTGATTCCATGAGCCTTAGTTTTTTCAATGAGTCTTTTGTGCGGCACGGTGTCAAACGCTTTTTGAAAATCTAAATACACTACATCAACCGCCCGATGTCTATCGTAAACGTCAACCACGCTTTGGAAAAATTCTAAAAGATTAGTTAAGCAAGATTTGTTTCGCCTAAAACCGTGCTGCGTATTTCTAACCAGATTATGCACTTCTAAGTGTTCGACTATACGATCCCTAATTATTGATTCCAGTAGCTTACCTACAACAGACGTTAAACTGATTGGCCTATAATTTCCCGCCGCACCTTTATCGCCTTTCTTAAAGATAGGTGTTACGTTTGCTAACTTGAAATTATCTGGTACGCACCCCTCAGAAATAGACGCATTAAAAATCTTTGTTAGCGGCACAACAATGCTATCTTTTAATTCTTTTAGTTGTATGGGATATATGGAATCCGGACCCGGTGATTTACGCGTTTTCATTTTATCAATATAGCGCATTACTTCCCCTTCACTAACGACAATATTATCCAAAATATTACCATTATCAAAAGGTATTATGTCTATGACCGTAGGGATATTCGTTACATCTTCTATAGTAAAAACTGACGTAAAAAATTCGTTTAGCAAGGTAGCCATTTCCTTGTTTTCAGAGACTAGATCTCCATTTACATTTTTCAATGGACCTAAGACACTTTTTACTGGATTTCTATTATTGACGTATTGAAAGAATCGCTTGGGGTTTTCTTTACCGTCACGAGCTATGGAGATTTCAAATTCGCGCTTGGACTTTTTTATTACACTTTTCGCTTCACGCCTCAGAGATATGTAGTTGTTTCGTAACAACAAATTGTCTTTATCGCACTTATGTTGCCTATAAGCCCTATCTCTACTCTTTATAATGTCTCGTACTCTAGAAGTAAACCACAAGGGCTTGTTGTTTACTTTCGCACGCTTAATTTTGTACGGTACACATTCCTCATTTATAGTCCTAAATACCGTTACGAACGATTCCCACATTAGTTTTGCGTTGGAGTTCCCCATTACGTTTTCCCAATTGACGTGTGAAATTTATTTCGAAATTTACTAAAGTCTGCGTGCTGGAAGTTAGGAATTTTAGTCGAGTTAGTTGGTTTCGAGTGACTTACTGAGAGGACAAACTCTACCATATTGTGATCGCTATTGCTCAACGGTTCTATTACTTGAAGATCAGTAATTAGCCTATCATCCGTAGTTATTACTAAATCTAAAATACTGTCCAACCTCGTAGGTTCCCCAACCTTTTGAATAAGAAAGCTATCCTCGAGAAAATTAACTAAACGATTACCTTCCGCGTCTCCCTGCATTGTATCGTAATTCACGTTGGCGCAATTAAAGTCACCCATAACTAAAGCCTGCTCACTACCGATTATTCTCTTTAGTTCACGATATAACGCTTCGTCCGTATCAGCTGTTTGATTTGGGGGCCTATATATAACCGCAACAAGAAGTTTGAAATCGTTCAATTTAAGTTCTGCTATAGTCGAATCTATCGGTTCTGGAATTGAGTGCTTTACTTCTATAACGTTCGCAATATTATCTTTGATATACAACATAACACCGCCTCCTCGCCTACCTATTCTGTTTTTAACAAAAAGTCTATAACCTTTAATTTGATATCCCCTACAAAGTCACGTGTTTCAGTGCTAAGCCACGATTCATTTATCGCAATTAAATCATAGTCTTTACAAGCAATTAAGAAAAAAATTCGTTTATTTTATTTCGTAGGCTACGAGCATTTAAGGATAGAACCTTCAAATTGTTTGTAATTGCGACACCTTCGCGAGCGCGGGGAAATTTGTGGAATTTACGCTGGGACCGTTCGAGTTACGGCAGCCTGAAAAGAAGAGACAGTATTATGAAATAGTCTTCCTAAACGCGCAGCTCCAACTTCATTAAGATGAAGTCCATCTTCGAGGAACAAGTCCCTCCTGCCGTAGAAACTGTTCCAAAAATTTGCAAAATGCACTCCTTCCTGTTGGCAAAGAGACTTAGGTTATTGTTAATATAGGTCGCCTTGCTGTAGAAATCGCTTCGTTGGATAAATCGAGGAAGTATACCTGTTTAAAACAATCTTATTAGTTTTCTCCTTTAATCGCTCTAATAAGTCCTTGTACCTAGCCAGCAGTTCTTCCGATCTAGAATTTAAAACGTTATTAGTACCGACATGAATAACATACGTTGTGTCCTCGGTGGTACCGTCTGTAAAATGGTCAACACTATTAGTTATATCCTCCACCCTTGCACCAGGGTAGCAGTAACGGCGCCTACGACGAGGGTTTCTCCCACAGAATTCCTCGAGCTGCCCTCGAACAATGGAATCGCCAACGAGTCGTATTTCCGGTTCATCAGCATCTTCGAAACCTAAAACAGAAAACTTATTGCTTGTTATTACTGGTAGACAGGTCTTTGCTTTTCTCAATGGGGCTCCAGTTCGCACTCGAACGAAGGGTTGGGAACTAGGGGAAGAGAGAGGGCTATTTATATTATTAGTAGTAGAAACTGAGGCAGGAGGGGTCGTAACTGGAGTCTCAAGGGATTCTAATTTTGCCGTCAGGAGCATCACGCTTTCTTCAAGTCTCACCCTGGCCTCCCTCTCACGTTCTAACTCGTTCCTCAGCACTTCCATGCTTGAGCTCCACCTGCAAAATAACTGATCATTATTATTTGCCACTGTAAACGCGTAAACAGCAAATTTCCCTTCACAGCGACTGCAAGTACTTGACGGGGGTGCCATGCTTTTAATTAGTTGAACAACAAAAAAAACAAAAAACGAGCGTTTGGAAATTAATAAATTACAACGTAGGTCTACCGCGTGCTTATTGTGCCGTCACCTGCGAAACCCCGCAAAATTGTTCTTGAAACGCAGAAACAGGTTCTTGTAACACAATTTTATGCTAAATGAATATATAATTAAGCTACCGACGAAAGAAATGTTAAAGAAAAAGTATTAAATGAAACTTATCTGGTCGCTGTTTACTGACTTAATCCTTTTTTTCCCACGGTAGGTGACCCTTTTGGAGGTCAGGTAGTGTGTGAAGGAAAAATGAACCTTAAGAAACCACGATTCTGATAGATTTGAAAAACAACAAAGGAAAGCCAAGGGAATTTCAACCTTATGACAGCACGTTTTCTGATTGATTTGAAAAACAAACAAGGCAGTAGCCTTGGTTTGATCAAATAATATAGTACTGAATAACGTCAATAAATGAAATATATTCGTTAATGAATGATTAGTAGCACGAAGTAATTTAGTTAAGAATGCACGGAACACTTTTTTTTTTAAAGCACTTCAACGAAAACCATTTATTCAATTGATAACACTCGACACTCGATAAAAATATACATATATATATATATATATATATATATATATATATATATATATATTATATATATAAATATATATATTATATATAAATATATATATATATATTTATATATAAATATATATTATATACTGTATATATGTAAAAAATGAACAATGAATAATCAATATTCATTTTTACATAAGAACCAAAATCGCTTAACGCGAGTTTGGATAATAATTTTACTTGTAGCTTCCTATTTTTGTTCGTGTCACAACCCTACGATCTACCATATCTATGGTTTAGTCGTATCCATTTTCCATTTGTTATAGAAGTTATTATAATTAATTATGAATTGTCTTGCATCTCACCCTCGACCCTAGATTTTGCATACACATTGCATGTAACAGGATTGAAACCCGTAGTTGTACTTCTTAGTCATTACTACCCACTCTTTGTCTCTAATTCGTTCTTGTAAATCTTCCTAATAATGATTTGTACTATACGTAAAAATTCAATAACTATGACGTCACATTTTCCCGTCATTTATTTCCCTTCTTCATCAAGTCACTTCATTATAGCACTTCATTAGGACTCCTTTGCTAGCAGCCTTGCTGCGAGGAGGGGGCAGAGGCCCCTTGCCTCCTTAACTTTTTAGATTCCGGCCTGAGCCATGGTCGAAAGAGGTCGAACCTCTACCCCTGTAAATTCAGAGCACTACCTGTATATTTTGAGAAGTAAACCACAGTAGAAAAAGTTTTTATCTTTTCCTTCGAGCCTTGTTCTCTTCAGGAATTTAGTCAGTTAAGTAAGATATTGGCATAACAGTCTGGCGAGTCTGTAGCCAAGAGTTTAACAAGAGGCGACCGAAAAGAATTAGAATGTTATAGAAGAAATATCCGTTTGCTGCCTCCGAACTAGAACCCCCGTCGATCCGAACCACCCCAGGGCCATAGACGGAGGGGTTACATATATATATAATATATATATATATATATATATATATATATATATATATATATATATATATATATATATATATATATTGTATATATATATATATATATATATATATATATATATATATATATAAATATATATATATTATATATATATATATAAATATAAATATATATATATTATATATATATATATATATATAAATATATATTATATATATATATATATATATATCTATATATATATATATATATATATATATGCATTTAACTGCAATGACCACGCAGTATATAAATGAAAATAGAAACGACGTAAATAAGGAGCGTCTCTGCACACGGGGAAGAGAAATAACGAATAAATGAAAAATGAGGCGAACCGCCCGGGAATCGAACCCAGGCAATTGGAAGGCCCTGGGTTCGATTCCCGGGCGGTTCGCCTCATTTTTAATTTATTCGTTATTTCTCTTCCCCGTGTGCAAAGACGCTCCTTATTTACGTCGTTTCTATTCATATATACTGTATATAAAATATATATTATATATATATAAAATATATATTATATATATATATAAATAAATATATATGTATATATAATATATATATATATATATATATATATATATGTAAAAAGTGAACAATGAACAATAGTTTTATGTTCGAATGTCCATTTTTACATAAGAACCAAAATCGCTTAACGCGAGTTTGGATAATAATTTTACTTGTAGCTTCCTATTTTTGTTCGTGTCACAACCCTACGATCTACCCTTTCTATGGTTTAGTCGTATCCATCATCCATTTTTCATTTGTTATAAAAGTTATTATAATTAATTATGAATTGTCTTGCATCTCATCCCCGCCCCCATACGTCCATATTTTAGCTTGACCGCTATCCTTTATTAATTTTATTACTTATTCATTCATCTACCTATTGTCTACTTATGCCCTATCAACTTATCAGTCTATTTTTACTCGTGTCAATCTATGAAACGCAAAACTTTTGCCTTCGTTCGAAAACGTTCTCGTATTATTTTTTCATTTTTATTTTTAATTATTTGACCTCCCGAGGTGAACTCTAGACAATGCTTAGTAAGTTATTATCAGAAATTCCACTCATCACAGCATAATTTGAACGCTTCTAAGATAAAAAAGGTCTCCTTTCGCTTTGATTCGAATTTATAACATTATCATGTGTTATGTTATTATAATATACTGTATTGTTTCTCTGCCTGGCCACTAGTTCGTTATCGGCTTACGTCACATAGTTATCCCCGTTCTCATTACTTGTACTTACTATTTCTACCTAACTGTCATTCAAATTCCGTATTACTTATGTATTACGTTATCATAAATATCGTATTTTCCTCCGCTTTCCTCATCGCTGGCTAATTAGACTTTCAAACTCTGATAACCAACCATGTTCTAATATTATTTAACATAATTTGGCGTAATTATTGTTAACTATAAATATATAACATTGTTGTTAATCCCCTTTAAATTATAGAACAACGGTTAACTCCCCTTCATTTATCAATGGTATCACCTATTTAGATTATTTCAGTAGTAGATATGTCAATTAACAATTTGCTAAAATTGTAATTAAATGTAATCCTTTAATATAATGTAATTGATGTAATGTACTTTAATGAAACTGTAATGAACAATAACTTGTAATGTACTTCAGTGAAACTAATTAAATGTAATGATTTAATTTATAATGTAAGAATGTACTTTAATGGAATTGTAATTAAAACAATAATAAGTGAATATGAATTAATTGGTAGTTGTAATCCATAATTGTAATCGTAATTGTAATGAACCAAAATTAATACGTACTCAGTCATGTACTCAAAATTGTGCTTATGTGCTAATACGAAATAATATCGCCTCCATAAATGTCGAATCAGCGATACTACTGTTCTTTTTTATTTTTTATTTTTTATTCTTTTTAGTTGAAATCATGTGTTTAAAAAGGGGGGAAACTTAACCTTCGATTGTCTCCCCCAAACATTAGACTATATTATGCATGTACCATCTTCATTTAAGGCACTTCTAGATTAATCTTCATTATTAGAATTCTTCTCATTAGACATCTTCTCATTAGACTTCTTCAGATTAGCACTTCATCGGGAGGGGGCAGAAGCCCCTTGCCTCCTTAACTTAAGTATTTTTAGATTCCGGCCTGAGCCATGGTCGAAAGAGGTCGAACCTCTACCCCTTGTAATTCAGAGTACCAACTGTAATTTTTAAGAAGTAAACCACACTTTAAGAAGTTTTTATCTTTTTCCTTCGAGCCGTGCTCGCTTCAGAACTTAGTCAGAAAATTCGATAATTTTAGTACAAGGGAAAGGATCCGAGAATTATTGAAAGAAAAGAATTAACAGAGTGTCGACCCCCTAAGGCGATCGAAAAGAATTATAGAAAAGTATAAAGAAGAAGCATCCGTTGCAGCCTCCTAACTAGAACCCCCTTCGAATCCGAACCGACTCAGGGCCATAAAGGGGGGGGTTAACAAGTGGCGACCCTGCGCCAGGATCAAAAGAAGATTTTAAGAAGAAGAAGAGGATCTTAAAAGCTGGCGACCTACTACCAGGATAAAAATCAAGTCGACTCCATAGGGACATAGAAGAAGATATGGGGTCTAACATTGTGGAGACCCTTTACCAGGATCTTAAGAAGATTATTTTAACCAGAAGAAGATTTTAAGAAGAGGCCACTCTTTGGCCAAGATAGAAATTACCCTGCATCAGGATAATAAGAAGATTACTTTAAGAAGATTTTTAAGAAGAGGCCACTCTTTGGCCAAGATAGAAATTACCCTGCATCAGGATAACAAGATTATTTTAAGAAGAAGAAGATTTTAAGAAGAGGCTACTCTTTGGCCAAGATAGAAATTACCCTGCATCAGGATAAAACCAGTCGACCGGCGTGTCACGACTTCTAGTTCGTAACATCCACCCTTGACCGGTGTGTCACCACTCCAAGTTCTTCACGCCTAGTTTTCACCCAGGAACAAGTAGCCAGCAAGACGTCTTCAGGACACGTCTCTGAGGATTTCGCCCGTAGAAATGTGGTAAAGTACATTTTGTTTTTTTAAGAAATTTATAAACACTTGAAAAAAAAATCAGTATTATTAACAGTTAATATTTAGTATGGAGCCAGAATTTAACACAAAACACAGTGAACATTTCAGACACCAGTGATACATTTTTTTTAGTGAAATAGAAATTGTAACACCGAGTTAATTATAACCGAGTTAATTGTAACCGAGTTAATTGTAACCGAGTTAATTGTAACCGAGTTAATTGTAACAAAGTTAATTGTAACAAAGTTAATTGTAACAAAGTTAATTGTAACAGAGTTAATTTCAGAGAGAATTTCAGTTATTTTCACTGTTATATTCAGTATAGAATAATTTTATTTTATGTACCTTCCCGTTCATTAGTGAAATGTTGTTTACCTTTTTTTTATTTTGTGTTTGCAAATTTTTCTTCATTACTGAATTAAATTGACTTGCAATTAAGAGAGAGAGAGTTTACAGAGTTTAGAGAGAGTTTAGAGATTTATAGGAATACTTGAAGCAGGTTCAAGTTAGACAGCCCATTTTCAGTTTCAAGATACTACTTGATAAGAGTTCAAGTCAGTTTCATTTTCAGTTCAGAATACTTGATAAGAGTTCAAGTCAATAGGTTGCATCTAAGAGGGACAACCGCCCCAGAGATTTATAGAGATACTTGATAAGAGTTCAAGTCAATAGGTTGCATCTAAGAGGGACAACCGCCCCAGAGATTTCAGTTATATTCGAAGTCAGAGAGATTTATATTCGAAGTCAGAGAGATTTATATTCGAAGTCAGAGAGTTTATTTCAAGTCAGAGTTTTACTTGAAGTCAGAGAGATTTATTCCAAGTCATTTTATTCCGAGTCCCAAGTTAGTTTTTCAATGCAGTCAATTGAATTCAACTTTTCCTTTGTAATTTAAGAAAATGTAATTTAAGAATTTAATTCAACCTTTTTTTGTGTTTGTGAGAAGAAAATTGACCTATCTGTCTTTTCTTTTCATGCCATGGTTACGTATATAGATATATAGTTATGTAATTCATTAATTGTAACCAAAATAGTTTTTACAATTGTTTGTAACGATTTTGGTAATTATTGTAATGTATACGTGATAATAATAGTTGTGTAACAATTAATCGATCATGTACCTAATTTATCCTGCTCTGTACGATCGGGAAATTTACCCGTATGACCGCACGCGCACATATCCTAAATTTCAGTCATTTAATTTTTAATAAAACTTCTACGCAATAAAACAGATGTATTTGTCTATATGCAAACAAGTTTTCAGACTAAAATATCAAATAATTCAAATTCTATCAACATTCAACGAAAAAGTATAATTTTTCTACTTAACAGGCAAAAAATTATTAAACCTTTTTAATATTTTTTTTTTATTATAAAAATAATTTTTAATATAAAATTCAATTGAAATTATTAAAAGAAAAGATTGTTCGAAATGCTTCCTTTCATTTCAATAACTTTTTTATTCTTGATCGAAATTTATCTATGATTCGATTTACTTTTATTTTTTTTAGAATATTATAAAATTGTATTTAGCTCGTGGAAATGCATAATTGATTCATATTTTTAATTTGTATTTTTTATTTTTCTTTTGCTCAATTAATCATGAGTAACTGTCCTTAAATTGTTGTTGTACCATTTGTAAAGTATCAAACGAAAATTATAGTCAAATTGACATACTACTAGAGTATATGGTTGTGAATTTCAGTAGTCGAATTTAATCTGTGTCTCGAAATTATAAAATACACACTTTGTACCCAATAAACATAAATACACATTTGACCACAGGTCTATACATCATCCACTACGTAATTCGATTTGTACCTACAACAGTCAATAAAAATGCATGCACACTATATATATACTATATATATATATACAAACCTGATGCTAAAATCATTGAATATCACACAAAAAACTATTTCATTACGTAAGTGCAACTTATGCTATTTAGTCTTAATCATTTTTTGCTTACTATACAGTTAATTTAACAATCTGTCTCGAAATTATCAGCTACACACTTTATACCTAGTACACAAAAATACACACTAGACCACAGGTCTATACATCATCCATTACGTAATTCTATTTTTACCTACACTAGTCAATAAAAATTAGCTTATAGCTTGTATGATTTATATTTTTCCCTTTACCTATTCATTATAAATGTAATTTTCCCTGCAGAAAAAAATAAAATTTTTGTAAAAAATTTTAACCATATCATTGTTTGTCTAACTTAATTGGTTGTCTAAATTAATGTATTAAGCCTATTAAATGTTTGTCTAAACTAAAGTATTAATCTTTGAATTCCTTTATATTATATAATAACTCACTGTTCTATAAAACTTGTAATGTAAAGAAAAATTCGTCACCTAACTTGAATTAGTTAGGATATTATTTTCTCATTTGTATTGTATTAATGGTACCCTATTAAATTATTGTATAAATATCATTTTTAAAAGGGGAGAGTAATGTAAAAAGTGAACAATGAACAATAGTTTTATATTCGAATGTCCATTTTTACATAAGAACCAAAATCGCTTAACGCGAGTTTGGATAATAATTTTACTTGTAGCTTCCTATTTTAGTTCGTGTCACAACCCTACGATCTACCCTTTCTATGGTTTAGTCGTATCCATCATCCATTTTTCATTTGTTATAAAAGTTATTATAATTAATTATGAATTGTCTTGCATCTCATCCCCGCCCCCATACGTCCATATTTTAGCTTGACCGCTATCCTTTATTAATTTTATTACTTATTCATTCATCTACCTGTTGTCTACTTATGCCCTATCAACTTAGAGTCTATTTTTACTCGTGTCAATCTATGAAACGCAAAACTTTTGCCTTCGTTCGAAAACGTTCTCGTATTATTTTTTTCATTTTTATTTTTAATTATTTGACCTCCCGAGGTGAACTCTAGACAATGCTTAGTAAGTTATTATCAGAAATTCCACTCATCACAGCATAATTTGAATGCTTCTAAGATAAAAAAGGTCTCCTTTCGCTTTGATTCGAATTTATAACATTATCATGTGTTATGTTATTATAATATACTGTATTGTTTCTCTGCCTGGCCACTAGTTCGTTATCGGCTTACGTCACATAGTTATCCCCGTTCTCATTACTTGTACTTACTATTTCTACCTAACTGTCATTCAAATTCCGTATTACTTATGTATTACGTTATCATAAATATCGTATTTTCCTCCGCTTTCCTCATCGCTGGCTAATTAGACTTTCAACTCTGATAACCAACCATGTTCTAATATTATTTAACATAATTTGGCGTAATTATTGTTAACTATAAATATATAACATTGTTGTTAATCCCCTTTAAATTATAGAACAACGGTTAACTCCCCTTCATTTATCAATGGTATCACCTATTTAGATTATTTCAGTAGTAGATATGTCAATTAACAATTTGCTAAAATTGTAATTAAATGTAATCCTTTAATATAATGTAATTGATGTAATGTACTTTAATGAAACTGTAATGAACAATAACTTGTAATGTACTTCAGTGAAACTAATTAAATGTAATGATTTAATTTATAATGTAAGAATGTACTTTAATGGAATTGTAATTAAACAATAATAAGTGAATATGAATTAATGGTAGTTGTAATCCATAATTGTAATCGTAATTGTAATGAACCAAAATTAATACGTACTCAGTCATGTACTCAAAATTGTGCTTATGTGCTAATACGAAATAATATCGCCTCCATAAATGTCGAATCAGCGAT
>JAJOZX010015456.1:22500-37500 GCA_023014485.1 Bathynomus jamesi | reverse complement strand
GAGGCCACTCTTTGGCCAAGAATAGAAATTACCCTGCATCAGGATAAAACCAGTCGACCGGCGTGTCACGACTTCTAGTTCGTAACATCCACCCTTGAACCGGTGCGTCACGACTCCAAGTTCTTCACGCCTAGTTTTCATCCAGGAACAAGTAGCCAGCAAGACGTTTTTAGGACACGTCTCAAGGATTTCCCCATAGAAAATTTTGTTAAGTACATTTTGTTTTTTTAAGTAATTTATAAACATTTGAAAAGTCACTATTATTAACAGTTAATAATGAGTATCAAACCAGAATTAACACAAAACACAGTGAACATTTCAGACACCAGTGATACATTTTTTTTAGTGAAACAGTAATTTTCACAAAAGTTAAAAGTCACAAAAGTTAAAAGTCACAAAAGTTAAGTCACAAAAGTTAATTGTAACAGAGAGTTAATTGTAACAGAGAGTTAATTGTAACAGAGTTAATTGTAACAGAGTTAATTGTAACATAGTTAATTGTAAAAGAGAGTTAATTGTAAAAGAGAGTTAATTGTAAAAGAGAGTTAATTATAACACAGAGAGTTAATTGTAACACAGAGAGTTAATTGTAACACAGAGAGTTAATTGTAAGTTAATTTCAAAGAGAGTTATTTTCACTGTTATATTCAGTATAGAATAATTTTATTTTATGTACCTTCCCGTACATTAGAATGAAATATTGTTTACATTTTTTTTATTTTTTGTTTGCAAATTTTTTTTCAATTACTGAATTGAATTGACTTGCAAATTAAGAGAGAGAGAGTTTACAGAGAGTTTACAGAGAGTTTAGAGAGAGTTTATAGAGTTATAGAGTTACTTGAAACAGTTTCAAGTTCCATTTTCAGTTTCAGACAGTTTCGGTTGGTTGTAACCAAAAGGGACAACCAAACCCCAGAGATTTATAAAGATACTTGAAGTAATTTTGAAGTCATTTTTTTTTAAGTCATTTTTTAAGTCAGTTTTTCAAGTCAGAAGGTTGCACCAAGAGGGTCAACCAAAACAGAGGTTAATCGTCTCCACTTGATAAAGATCGAGTGCAGTCATTTTCCATTTTTAGTTAATTTCAAGTTAGTTTCAGAATACTTGATAAGAGGTCGAGTCAGAAGGTTGCGCCAAGATGGACAACCACCCCAGAGATTTTTATAGAAATACTTGATAGAGCTCAAGTCAGAGTTTTACTTGAAGTCAGAGAGATTTATTCCAAGTCAGAGAGATTTATTCCATGTCAGAGAGATTTATTCCATGTCAGAGAGATTTATTCCAAGTCAGAGAGATTTATTCCGTGTCAGAGAGATTTATTCCATGTCAGAGAGATTTATTCCATGTCAGAGAGATTTATTCCAAGTCAGAGAGATTTATTCCATGTCAGAGTTATATTCGAAGTCAGAGAGTTATATTCGAAGTCAGAGAGCTATATTCGAAGTCAGAGTTATATTCGAAGTCAGAGAGTTATATTCGAAGTTAGAGAGTTATATTCGAAGTTAGAGAGCTCAAGTCAAAGTTAGTTTTTAAGTCGAAGTTAGTTTTCAAGTCCAAGTTTTCAATGCAGTCAATTGAAATCAACCTTTTTTTTGTTGTTCAAGAAAATTTAAGTCAACTTTTTTTTTGTTGTAAAAGAGAATTAAATTCAACCTGAATTGACCGGATTGCGTCTTTAGTTTAACCTTTTCTTTGTTTGTAAGACGGAAATTCACTGATTTGTCTTTCCCTTTTCATGCATTGTTATGTATATAAATATATAGTTATGTGATTCATTAATTGTAACAAAACCGTTTTTACAAAGGTTGTAATGACTTTGATAATCATTGTAATGTATACGTGATAATAATAGTTGTGTAATAATTAATTAATCGATCATGTACCTAATTTATCCTGCTCTGTACGATCGGGAAATTTACCCGTATGACCGCACATACCCTAAATTTCAGTCATTTAATTTTTAATAAAACTTCTACGCAATAAAACAGATGTATTTGTCTATATGCAAACAAGTTTTCAGACTAAAATATCAAATAATTCAAAATTCTATCAACATTCAACGAAAGAGTATGATTTTTCTACTTAACCTGCAAAAATTATTAAACCTTTTTAATATTTTCTTTTATCTAAAAATATTTTTTTAATATAAAATTTACCTGAAATTAATTGTGTGTCAAAATTCAATTTTAAAACCGTGAGATGTACTTTCAATTAATTGTAAGTCCTCTAAGTTCGTTTTTTTTTAATTACCTTATACGTGTAACTGATTAATTATGTAAAATCTATAATCCTAATTGAATTTTATTACTTTTGACCCATATTCGAATTCATTTACGTTCCGTCCCTTCAGTCACTTTTGCATTAAAAACTCGTATGCAAACATCATCGTTATAATCTTAATAATTTTTGCTTACTATATATAAATTCTCGTTCATGCATTTATTAAGTTGTTTTATCTATTCCTTAAAGTAAATATATATATATAATCCTAAGCCACCAATGACCCCTAATGATCTAGTTCTTCACAAGATGAACAAATTACTCTCATATTCTACACACTTTATACCTAGCACACAAAAATACACACTAGACCACAGGTCTATATATCATCCATTACGTAATTCTATTTTTACCTACACTAGTCAATAAAAATTAGCTTATAGATTGTACGATTTATATTTTTCCCTTTTACCTATTCATTATGAATGTAATTTTCCCCGCAGAAGAAAAAAAATAAAATTTTGTAAAAAATTTTAACCATATCATTGTTTGTCTAACTTAATTGGTTGTCTAAATTAATGTATTAATCCTATTAAATGTTTGTCTAAACTAAAGTATTAATCTTTGATTTTTTTATATTTCGTAAGCAAGTGTCATTTTAAAAATTTGGATACTCTGCATTGTACTCGACCACGCGAAATCGTTCTGTATAAAATTTGTATTGTAACTAATGGTACCCTATTAAATTATTGTATAAATATCATTTTTAAAAGGGGAGAGTAATGTAAAAAGTGAACAATGAACAATTCCTACACCATCATTATATGAATTCATTGTCCATTTTTACATAACAAACCAAAAATCACATAAGCGAGTTTTGGATAGAATTTCGATTTGTACGTCTTTATTCATTCCTGTATTTTTCTAATTCATCTTTCTAATAATGACTTATACACTATGACGTCACAAAACTTTATTCTCTTTACGTTTCCCACTCTGTGTCTCTAATTCGTTCTTGTAAATCTTCCTAACAATGATTTGTACTATACGTAAAAATTCAATAACTATGACGTCACATTTTCCCTTCATCACATATCTAGTATCCAATGTATGAAAATTCTTTAACATCATGCTAAGGACGAAACACTCTATAGAAGTCATTATTTATATGTTTATGAGTATAAACATTATTATTCAACCATACTCATTCTTACATTCATGTTCTTTCTTGACCGCTATCCTTTATTAATTTTATTACTTATTCATTCATCTACCTATTGTCTACTTATGCCCTATCAACTTATCAGTCTATGTTTACTCGTGTCAATCATGAAATGCAAAACTTTAGGTTCGTTCGAGAACGCGAAAAAACGTTCTCATATTATTTTTTTCATTTTTATTTTTAATTATATGACCTCCCGAGGTGAACTCAAAACAATGCTTAGTAAGATCGAATTCCACTCACGACAACAGAATTGAACGCTTCTAAGATAAAAAAGTCTCCTTTCGCTCTGATTCGAATTTATAACATTATCATGCGTTATGTTATATCATGTGTGTTATGTGCCCATGTACTTTGTATTATATTTCTAACATCTTAATTGTCTATTAATATGAAACACTGTAAAAACAAACAAAGTTATAGTAACTGTTTAATTGTAATTAACTGTAATTAACAATAACTTGTAATGTACTTCAGTGAAACTGTAATTAAATGTAATGATTTAATTTATCATGTAAGAATGTACTTCAAAATGGAAGTGTAATTAAACAATGAGTGAATATGAATTAATTGGTAATTGTAATCCATAATTGTAATCGTAATTGTAATGAACCAAAATTAATACATACTCAGTCATGTACTCAAAATTGTACTTATGTGCTATTACGAAATGATATCGCCTTCATAAATGAAGACGGCGAAAAAATACAAATTAGTTTTTATTTTATTTTTTAATTTGAAATTTGCAATCTTTTAAAACATCTGATCATGTGTTTAAAAAGGGGGGAAATTTATCCTTCAACTGTCCTCCCCCAAAATTAGGTTATATTATAGTATATTTGTAATAATACACCACTTCATCAAGCCACTTCATTTAAGGCACTTCTCCATTAGACTTCATATTAGCACCTCAATAGGAGGGGGCAGAGGCCCCTTGCCTCCTTAATATTTTTAGATTCCGGCCTGAGCCATGGTCGAAAGAGGTCGAACCTCTACCCTTGTAAATTCAGAGCAATACCTGTAATTTTTAAGAAGTAACCACAGTAAAAAGAAGTTTTTATCTTTTTTCCTTCGAGCCGTGCTCTCTTCAGGAACTCAGTCAAGTCGACGAGTTATAAAGAAAAGTTGATAATTTTAGTATAAGAGAAAGGATCAGAGAATTATTGAAAGAAAAGAATTAACAGAGTGTCGACCCCATAAAGCGAAGAAAGAATTATAGAAAAGTATAAAGAAGAAACATCCGTTGCAGCCTCCTAACCAGAACCCCCCCGTCGATTCCGAACCGACTCAGGGCCATAAAGGGGGGTTAACATATATATATATATATATATATATATATATATATATATATATATATATATATAAATATAAATATATATATATATATAAATATAAATATAATATATATATAAATATATATATATATATCTATATATTATATATATATATATATATATAATTTTATAATATATATATTAATATATATATTATATATATATATATATATATATATATATATATATAATATAATTCCCAATCATTCAGCGGAGCTTCGATGGACAGATGAGCTGTTGCCCACGCTTTCATGTAAACTAGAACAGAAAAGAGGCAGATATCTCGAATTCCGCGTTCCTCAGTGTTCGTCAGTTTAAAACTGTCTTCGGAAGAGCCAGATCTTGATGGCATAGAGCCCCTTAGCCATCCATCTCGCCCGGTGCATAGCACCAGGGGCGCGGAAGTTTAGTCCCTTGTATGGAACTCCTCCAAGAAAGATGACGGAAAGATCGAGGAATTCCTGATAGTCATCACGAACTTGAAGTGCTTGTGATTTTGCAAACTCAATGAGCTCCGTTCTATGCTTAAAAATAGCTGCTTTGGTGAACGCATCTGTGTCCGCAGTTTGGAACTGTTGCTGGTCAATGCGGGTCCAATAATCATGGAAGCGCTTGAAAAGCAGAATTTCTGGACCGGTAGATACTGAATCTAGCGATGCTGCGAATGCCGCCTGTAGCACCAACTCCAGTACATGGTGTCTGCACGCGCAGTGTAACAGGTCACGTCCACTTTTTCTTCCAGAAGAACACAAGTTCCTCCACGGTGGCCTGTGTTTGTCGCGGTTGTGTCGAAACACAGATTTGACATGATCGGTCACTCCCCATTCATTCAGGCAATCTATGATGGCATTTGTTTGTGCCAGCGCGGTTCCTGACAGAAGTTTTGGCACCCCGAGGAGCTGCTCTGTCCCGGAGCCAGATACAAGAATAGGTAAGCGGTCAACATATTCTCGTGACGTCAGATCTTGCATGAGTTTTCCGTCCCAGTGAACAGTCAACGAACTATTGCCTTGGAACTCGCTCTTCAGTTGCCGAGCCTTAAGGGTACGGAATTTTTCACGCTGACGATGAATGGATCCACGATTGATGTTGTAGTCGCTAGCATCATGCCCTAAGCTGGAAGCTGCCTCAAACAGCAGATATGTGGCCTTTCTTGACGAGAGTTGCGTGCGATCAAGTGCTGCCGCCAATTCCGATGTCATGATGTTCTTCGTTGCTCTTTGTTTAGACGCTAACGAACCACCACATGCTCCTTTTTCTTCGCTATCATCTGAGCTGGAGGATGAGGACTCCAAAACCGCTTCGTTGGATACTGCCTCCATTTCAGCTGCTGATCGCTTTCTCGTTTCTCCTCTTCCTCCCGACGTCGAGTACAATCTTTGACTTGGCGCTGATGGTCATGTCCAAACCTGCCATTGAACCTGACGTCCTTTCTGGCGCTGCTGCTGAAGGAACTCCCAATCCTCTGGGTACTTGACCAATTTCTCACAATCAGCGTGGGCGATGTCAAAGAGACGATCGAGGCGTTCAATGAATTCTTTTTCTTTCGTCTTGTGTGAATCGCTCGTCCTTGAGGCGTGTTTTTTGAGTCCTTTCCACTCCTCGAAGACTTTATCCAGTTTGCTGACGCAGTGTGTCTCGAGTCTGGTTGGAATGTGAGCTTTCTCCCAGAAGGACATCACTGCTCGAAGTGAGTTCCTCAACGCGTCACGTATTGTCATTTTCTTTCATGGTGAAGGTAAAGGAAGTAACCGAATGCTTGCCTGTAGGAAGGAAGCTTGCATCCTTTCACCTCATCAACCGCTGCCCCTAATAGGTATATACACTTCCGGGTTTCCATCACCAGAAATCACGTAGCTGAAATGAGAAAACGGTGAATCGTTAAGTATTGTTCACTTTATTTCTCAGATATTCAGACACACACAGATACACACACACATATATAGAGATATATAGATATCTAATGAACGATTATGGAGACGCCGCGCAAGCATTAAACTTTGGAAGGCGGGGGCGACCTTTTATAGTTATTCAAATAAAAAGATTTTTCAGTCACCATGTTTTTTTTTACCAATGGATAGATTCGCGGGTGTGCATGAAAATTTCAAACTTTGCATTTAAGTGACACCCTAATATATATATATATATATATATATATATATATATATATATATATATATATATATATATATATATTTCTATATATATATATATATATATATATATATATATATATTTATATATATATATATATTTATCTATACATATATATATATAAATATATTATATATATTATAGATTTTTATTTTTATATATATATATATTTATATATATTATATATATATATAGATTTTTTTTTATATAATATATTTATATATATATATATATATATATATATCTATATATATATAATATTATATTAATATATTTATTATATATTTATATATTATATGTGTATATATATATTTTTTTATATATATATGTTTATATATGTAAAAAATGAACAATGAATAATCAATATTCATTTTTACATAAGAACCAAAATCGCTTAACGCGAGTTTGGATAATAATTTTACTTGTATCTTCCTATTTTTGTTCGTGTCACAACCCTACGATCTACCATATCTATGGTTTAGTCGTATCCATTTTCCAATTGTTATAGGAGTTATTGTAATTAATTATGAATTGTCTTGCATCTCACCCTCGACCCTAGATTATGCATACACATTGCATGTAACAGGATTGGAACCCGTAGTTGTACTTCTTAGTCATTACTACCCACTCTTTGTCTCTAATTCGTTCTTGTAAATCTTCCTAATAATGATTTGTACTATACGTAAAAATTCAATAACTCTGACGTCACATTTTCCCTTCATCATATATCCAGTATTCAATGTAGGAAAATTCTTTAACATCATACTAAGGACGAAACACTCTATAGAAGTCATTATTTATATGTTATGTAGTATAAATAAAACTATTATTCGACCATATACCCCGCCCCCATACGTCCATATCTTATCTTGATCATTATCCTATATAAATTTAATTAAATATTCATTTTTTCTCATTCGTGCGAAAACGCTCAAATACGTTCTCGTATTGCTTTTTTTATTATTTTTTTTCAAGTGCGTTCACCCCTCAAGATATTCAAAAATGCTGAGGTTAAAGTGATCGAATTCCGCTGACTGGCAGATTCGAGCGCCTCAAAGTTAAAATATCTCCGTTCGCTCTGATTTCAAATTCATAACATATTATAGCATATTATTTCGTAAATAAATTATCTCGTATGTACCATGTACTTTGTATTATATTTCTAACATCTAAATTGTCTATTAATATGAAACACTGTAAAAAAACAAAACAAAGTTATAGTAACTGTTTAATTGCAATTAACTGTAATACTTTAATTTAATATAACGTAATGTACTTTAATAGAACTGTAATGGACAATCATAAGCGAATGTGAAGTAATCCATAATTGTAATCGTAATTGTAATGAACCAAAATTAATACGTACTCAGTAGTGTACTTAATTTGTACTTATGTGTACTATTACGAAATGATATCAACTTCATAAATGTAGACTCGGCGAAAAATACAAATTAGTTTTTATTTTTATTTTTTTTAGTTGAAATCTTTCAAAACATCTGATCATGTGTTTAAAAAAAGGGGGGAAATTTAACCTTCAACTGTCCTCCCCCAAAACATTTAAGTTTATATTATACATGTACTTGTAAAATTACAGCACTTCTTCATTAGACTTCTTGATTAAGTCACTTCATATTTGCACTTCATCATAGCACTTCATTAGGACTCCCTTGTTAGCAGCCTTGCTGCGGGCAGGGGGCAGAGGCCCCTTGCCTCCTTAACTTTTTTTAGATTCCGGCCTGAGCCATGGTCGAAAGAGGTCGAACCTCTACCCTTGTAATTCAGAGCAGTACCTGTACATTTTGAGAAGTAAACTACAAAAAGAGAAAGTTTTTATCTTTTCCTTCGAGCCTTGTTCTCTTCAGGAACTTAGCCAGTTAAGTCGATAATTTTAGTATCAGAGAAAGTATCAGAGTATTATAAAAAGAGAAGAATTAAAAATTGGCGACCCTTTGCCCAAATTAAGAGACAACCCAAGCACCATAGAAGATATTGGCATAACAGTCTGGCGAGTCTGTAGCCAAGAGTTTAACAGAGTGGCGACCGAAAAGAATTAGAATGTTATAGAAGAAATATCCGTTGCTTGCCTCACAACAAGAACGCCTCGTCGATACGAGACACTCCAGAGGGACATATAAGAAGGAGGATAACATTGTCGCGACCCTATAGCCAGGATAAGAAGATATGGGGTCTAACAACTGGCGACCCTTTAACCAGGATCTTCACGACTCCAGGATTCTTCCAGTCTTCCAGACCCTTTAACCAGGATCTTCACGACTCCAGGATTCTTCCAGTCTTCCAGACCCTTTGCCAGGATTAGAAGAATATTTTAAGAAGAATATTTTAAAAACAAGAAGATTTTAAAAACAAGAAGATTTTAAAAACAAGAAGATTTTAAAAACAAGAAGATTTTAAAAACAAGAAGATTTTAACAAGAAGATTTTAAGAAGAGGCCACTCTTTGGCCAAGGATAGAAATTACCCTGCATCAAGATAAAACCATTTGACCGGCGTGTCACGACTTCTTGTTCGTAACATCCACCCTTGAACCGGTGTGTCACGACTCCAAGTTCTCCACGCCTAGTTTTCATCCAAGAAGAAGTAGCCAGCAAGACGTCTTCAGGACACGTCTCAAGGATTTCCCCATAGAAAATTTTGTTAAGTACATTTTGTTTTTTTAAGAAATTTATAAACATTTGAAAAGTCACTATTATTAACAGTTAATAATGAGTATCAAGTTAGAATTTACAAGAAACACAGTGAACATTTCAGACACCAGTGATACATTTTTTTAGTGAAACAGTAATTGTAACAGAGAGTTAATTGTAACACAGAGAGTTAATTGTAACACAGAGAGTTAATTGTAACACAGAGAGTTAATTGTCACAGAGTTAATTTCAAAGAGAGTTAATTTCAAGAGAGTTAATTTCAAGAGAGTTAATTTCAAGAGAGTTAATTTCAGTTATTTTCACTGTTATATTCAGTATAGAATAATTTATTTTATGTACCTTCCCGTACATTCGAGTGAAATGTTTACATTTTATATTTTTGTTTGCAAATTTTTTTCAATTACTGAATTGAATTGACTTGCAAATTAAGAGAGAGAGAGTTTACAGAGAGTTTACAGAGAGTTTACAGAGAGTTTATAGATTTAGAGAGATACTTGAAGAAATTTTGAAGTCATTTTTTGAAGTCATTTTTTGAAGTCAGTTTTTCAAGTCAGAAGGTTGCACCAAGAGGGTCAACCAAAACAGAGGTTAATCGTCTCCACTTGAATAGAGATCAAGTGCAGTCATTTTCCATTTTCAGTTAATCTTCACTTGACAAGCGTTCAAGTTAGACAGTTTTAGTTTCAAGATACTACTTGATAAGAGTTCAAGTCAGTTTCATTTTCAGTTTCAAGATACTACTTGATAAGAGTTCAAGTCAGTTT
This sequence comes from Bathynomus jamesi, assembly GCA_023014485.1. NCBI lineage: Eukaryota > Metazoa > Arthropoda > Malacostraca > Isopoda > Cirolanidae > Bathynomus > Bathynomus jamesi. Next base: position 27,141 of record JAJOZX010015456.1, on the reverse strand, counting down.
CATTTTCAGTTTCAGAATACTTGACAGAGTTCAAGTCAGAGAGTTATATTTGAAGTCAGAGAGTTATATTCGAAGTCAGAGTTATATTCGAAGTCAGAGTTATATTCGAAGTCAGAGTTATATTCGAAGTCAGAGTTTTATTCGAAGTCAGAGTTTTATTCGAAGTCAGAGTTTTATTCGAAGTTAGAGAGTTTTATTTGAAGTTAGAGAGTTCAAGTCAAAGTTAGTTTTTAAGTCGAAGTTAGTTTTCAAGTCCCAAGTTTTCAATGCAGTCAATTGAATTCAACCTTTTTTTGTTGTTCAAGAGAATTTAATTCAACCTTTTTTTTGTTGTAAAAGAGAATTAAATTCAACCTGAATTAACCCGTTTGTGTCTTTAGTTTAACTTTTTTTTTTTAAAGGAAATTGACCGATTTGTCTTTTTCATGCCATTGTTACGTATATAAATATATAGTTATGTAATTCATTATTTGTAACCAAAATAGTTTTTTACAATTGTTTGTAACGATTTTGGTAATTATTGTAATGTATATGAGGAACATGCCGTCCCTCCGTTTGTTGAACTCTTTTAATTTTTTGTTCTAAGTAGTGTGACAAGCAATCTTTTTTTAAAAAAAGAGCAAAGTGCTCACGAAAGATGTAATTGTCAATTTCAGACTTATACCCGCCGCTTAGTCACTCAATTCCCCCGAATGTCGTACTACAAACTTTGTCTTTTAAGTTTATTTTATTTTCATACCCCCAACCCCAGTTGAACCCAGTGACAACCGGAGAAATGGTTCAACCATGGTTAATTCCTCTTTAGTACTATGGAACATAACCTCCGTTTATGTTAAGTTGTGTTTTTTTATTTTTAAGAATATTATATGCTTAGTTTATTATAGTTTATCATTGATTTCTATTTCCAAACTTTATATTTTTTATATTTTTTGTAATTCGATTAATACTGAGTAATTGTCGTAGTCGAATTTAATTGTGTGTCGAAATTCAATTTTAAAACCGTGAGAGTTACTGTCATTACTCGTAAGGTCTTCTAAGTACGTCTTTTTTTTATTACCTTAATTCGTGTAACTGATTTAATTAAATACTTAAATACTACCTTGAACTTAAAGGATTTTATAATAATAATAATAATAATAATAATAATAATAATAATAATAATAATGACAATAATTGACTTAAACTTAAAAGATTTTATAACCCTAAACCCATCTTAAATTATTATACATTATTTTTAAACTTTGTTCATTCAAAAACCTTCCAAATCCCTACACATTCACACGCATGTATGCGCACTATATATATATATATATATATACAAACCTTATGCTAAAATCATTGGATGTCACAATAAACTATTTCATAGCGTGTAAGTGCTAACTATGCTATTTATATAGTCCTAAGCATATTTGCTTACTATATATAAATTCTCGCTCATGCATTTATTCAGTTACTTGAACAATCCTATCAGCTAATCTGTCCCTCGAAATTGTAAAATACACACTTTGCACCTAATACACCCAAATACACACTTGACCACAGGTCTATACATCATCCATTACATAATTCGATTTTTTACCTACAATAGTCAATAAAATTAGTTACGAATTGTACTATCATGGTAACCTCGAGAAATCCATGAACTTTAAAATTTATGTTTTTCCCTTTTACCTATTCATTATGAATGTAATTTTCCCCACAGAAAAATAAAAATTTAAAAAAAAATAAAAAATTTAACAATATCATTCTTTGTCTAACTTAATTGTTTATCTAAATTAAAGTATTAATCTTTGAATTCTTTTATATTATATAATAACTCACTTGTTCTGTATAAAACTTGTAATGTAAAGAAAAATTCGTCACCTAACTTGAATTAGTTACGATGTTATTTTCTCAATTGTATTGTATTGTATTAATTTTATTATATTACTGTATAAATATCATTTTAAAAGGGGAGAGCAATGTAAAAAATGAACAATGAATAATCAATATTCATTTTTACATAAGAACCAAAATCGCTTAACGCGAGATTGGATAATAATTTTACTTGTAGCTTCCTATTTTTGTTCGTGTCACAACCCTACGATCTACCATATCTATGGTTTAGTCGTATCCATTTTCCATTTGTTATAGAAGTTATTATAATTAATTATGAATTGTCTTCCATCTCACCCTCGACCCTAGATTATGCATACACATTGCATGTAACAGGATTGGAACCCGTAGTTGTACTTCTTAGTCATTACTACCCACTCTTTGTCTCTAATTCGTTCTTGTAAATCTTCCTAATAATGATTTGTACTATACGTAAAAATTCAATAACTATGACGTCACATTTTCCCTTCATCATATATCTAGTATTCAATGTAGGAAAATTCTTTAACATCATACTAAGGACGAAACACTCTATAGAAGTCATTATTTATATGTTATGTAGTATAAATATAACTATTATTCGACCATATACCCTGTCCCCATACGTCTATATCTTATCTTGATCATTATCCTATATAAATTTTATTAAATATTCATTTTTTCTCATTCGTGCGAAAACGCTCAAATACGTTCTCGTATTGCTTTTTTTATTATTTTTTTTCAAGTGCGTTCACCCCTCAAGATATTCAAAAATGCTGAGGTTAAAGTGATCGAATTCCGCTGACTGGCAGATTCGAGCGCCTCAAAGATAAAATATCTCCGTTCGCTCTGATTTCAAATTCATAACATATTATAGCATTATTTCGTAAATAAATTATCTCGTATGTACCATGTACTTTGTATTATATTTCTAACATCTAAATTGTCTATTAATATGAAACACTGTAAAAAAACAAAACAAAGTTATAGTAACTGTTTAATTGCAATTAACTGTAATACTTTAATTTAATATAACGTAATGTACTTTAATAGAACTGTAATGGACAATCATAAGCGAATGTGAAGTAATCCATAATTGTAATCGTAATTGTAATGAACCAAAATTAATACGTACTCAGTAGTGTACTTAATTTGTACTTATAGGTACTATTACGAAATGATATCAACTTCATAAATGTAGACTCGGCGAAAAATACAAATTAGTTTTTATTTTTATTTTTTTAGTTGAAATCTTTCAAAACATCTGATCATGTGTTTAAAAAAGGGGGGAAATTTAACCTTCAACTGTCCTCCCCCAAAACATTTAAGTTTACATTATACATGTACTTGTAAAATTACAGCACTTCTTCATTAGACTTCTTGATTAAGTCACTTCATATTTGCACTTCATCATAGCACTTCATTAGGACTCCCTTGTTAGCAGCCTTGCTGCGGGCAGGGGGCAGAGGCCCCTTGCCTCCTTAACTTTTTTTAGATTCCGGCCTGAGCCATGGTCGAAAGAGGTCGAACCTCTACCCTTGTAATTCAGAGCAGTACCTGTACATTTTGAGAAGTAAACTACAAAAAGAGAAAGTTTTTATCTTTTCCTTCGAGCCTTGTTCTCTTCAGGAACTTAGCCAGTTAAGTCGATAATTTTAGTAACAGAGAAAGTATCAGAGTATTATAAAAAGAGAAGAATTAAAAATTGGTGACCCTTTGCCCAAATTAAGAGACAACCCAAGCACCATAGAAGATATTGGCATAACAGTCTGGCGAGTCTGTAGCCAAGAGTTTAACAGAGTGGCGACCGAAAAGAATTAGAATGTTATAGAAGAAATATCCGTTGCTTGCCTCCTAACTAGAACCCCCGTCGATCCGAACCGACTCAGGGCCATAGACGGAGGGGTTAAATATATATATATATATATATATATATATATATATATATATATATATATATATATATATATATATTTATATATATATATATATATTTATATATATTATATTTATTTATATATATATATTTATATATATTTATTTATATATATATTTATATTATATATATGTATATATGTTAACCCCCCTTTATGGCCCTGAGTCGGTTCGGATTCGACGGGGGGGGTTCTGGTTCGGAGGCAACAACGGATGCTTCTTCTTTATACTTTTCTATAATTCTTTTCTCTCTCTTTATGGGGTCGACACTCTGTTAATTCTTTTCTTCCAATAATAGAAGATATCCCAACTCGAGGGGGAAAATAAAAACTTTCTCTTACTTTGGTTTACTTCTTAAAAATTACAGTTGGTACTCTGAATTTACAAGGGTAGAGGTTCGACCTCTTTCGACCATGGCTCAGGCCGGAATCTAAAAATATATTAAGGAGGCAAGGGGCTTCTGCCCCCTCCTAATGAGGTGCTAATCTGAAGTACAATGATGAAGTGCAACGATGAAGTGCTAATCAGAAGTCTAATGCAGAAGTGCAGTAATTTTATAAGTACAGTATAATATAGTCTAAATGTTTGGGGGAGACAATCGAAGGTTAAGTTTCCCCCCTTTTTAAATACATGATCAGATGTTTTTTTTGAAAGATTTCAACCAGAAAGAATAAAAAAAAAAAATAATAAAAAAGAACAACTATCGCTGATTCTACATTCCCGAAAGCGATATAATTTCGTATTAGCACATAAGCACAATTTTGAGTACATGACTGAGTACGTATTAATTTTGGTTCATTACAATTACGATTACAATTACCAATTAATTCATATTCACTCATTGTTTAATTA
>JAJOZX010015456.1:0-20000 GCA_023014485.1 Bathynomus jamesi | reverse complement strand
TTATGACTTGATCCTCTGGATCGAGAGATTCTATCTTTAGTTTTAAATCGATAATTAATTATTTTTAAATTGATAATGTATATGGTTGTAAATTTTGACTTGGTCCGCAATCGATATGGACCGTGACTTGGTGGATACCGTAATGAAATTGACTGGATTCTTTGGATCTGATATATTTGCATGTCCTTTATAAATAGATATAGAATGTAACATATTTGTGGATAGTAGTCTATTATGACTTGCTCCTCTGGACCGAGAGATTCTATCTTTAGTTTTAACCGATAATTAATTATTTTTAAATTGATAATTATTTAGTTTCGTAAAAATTGGTCGTTGCCAATTTACCGGCAGTTTTTAAATAAGTTTCTTATGTTCTTGTGGTTCGGAACCCACGTAAAATTGTAGGTCCCCTCCGCCACCACGGAGGACATACATAATACACGATTACGAACACAGGTAGACCAGCCATGAGTGGATCCTAGGGTCTTTGTTGGTCTGAAACATTATAACATTATAACATTATATATATATATATATATATATATATATATATATATATATATATATATAATATACTGTATATATATAAAATATATATATATAAATATATATTATTTATATATATATATATTTATATATTTTATATCTATATATCTATATATATATATATATCTATATATATATATATATATATATATATATCTATATATATATATATATCTATCTATATATATATATATATATATCTATCTATGTATATATATATATCTATCTATATATATATATATCTATCTATATATATATATATCTATCTATCTATATATATATATATATATATATATAATATATAATATATATATAAATATATATAATATATAATATATATATATATATAACGTAAAGAACGACGCTTGTATAGGAGATATTCCGCGCAAGACGCGAGAGAGAGAGAACGAAACAAATGAAAAATGAGGTAACCACCTGGGAATCGAACCCGGGATCTTCCGATTGCCGGTCAGACGCGATACCATTACACCATGGACCTCACTCTTCCAAATGCCGTAATTCTTCTACATACTCGCAGAAACCAATGCCCCAAGGGGGCACCTCCCGCATGCCGTAACATTATATACATTCAACTGCAAAGAACACGCAGTATAAATAACGTAAAGAACGACGCTTGTATAGGAGATATTCCGCGCAAGACGAGAGAATATCTCCTATACAAGCGTCGTTCTTTACGTTATTTATACTGCGTGTTCTTTGCAGTTGAATGTATATATGTATATATATATATATATATATATATATATATATATATATATATATACATTCAACTTTACGTTATATATATATATATATATATATATATATATATATGATTCCGTCGCTTAGGTCAAAGTCGTACGAGGATAGGCTTAAGGAGTTAAAATTGACAACACTCGAGACTAGGAGGTTAAGGGGTGATCTAATCCAGGTTTTCAAAATTATGAATGGGTTCGATAACGTAGATAGAGATAGCTTTTTCGAAATATCTCAATATAATAGGACTAGAAATAACGGGTGTAAGTTGACAAGTAGAAGGTTCGAAACAGCAGTTGCCAAAAACTTTTTTACGCATAGAATAGTAAATAGCTGGAATAGTTTGCCGGTAGAAGTAATTAGTAGCACGTCTATAAACATGTTTAAAAATCGATTAGACGGATATGTTGATAGAAAGGGTATAGTTTAAGGTAGTAAAATTAAGACTTTCTGGGGATAGATCCCACAGCTCAACACAAGTGTTGTGGGATATAGGGAGGCAGCGTCTTGGGTTAGGGGATACTCTCTGTCCTTACACACCCCATTTAGAGAGATTCCTCTGCCGAGCGGTGCCCCCCATAGTACTGTGAGGTATTGAAAAACTCATGATCTTCACTTGCCCCACAAACACCTTTAAATGGGAGACCCAAAATGGGTGCACACACATTTCTACATACATTACTGTACAGTCTTTACAGCCACACCTACACTTTTTCTCGTAAGTGTATATATTGTAATGTATATGATTGTAAATTTTGACTTGGTCCGCAATCGATATGGACCGTGACTTGATGGATACCGTAATGAAATTGACTGGATTCTTTGGATCTGATATATTTGCATGTCCGTTATAAATAGATATAGAGTGTAACATATTTGTGGATAGTAGTCTATTATGACTAGATCCTCTGGATCCAGAGATTCTATCTTTAGTTTTAAATCGATAATTAATTGGTTTTAAATTGATAATTCACCGTGTAACACAAAATTTGTCCGTGAGTTAAAACTATTATTTTCTGATTTTTTATGGCATAAATAAGTAAAAATGAGCAGTCACCAAGTTCAGACTTCGGTTCTGAGTTCATGAGATCGATTTATTGATTTTTTGCCATTTTTGCTTATTAATTTAAGGGTTTTTCACACTATCTGCTTTTAAATAAAATGAATCCTGTTAAGTATAATTTTAATTGATGTTAACACGATTATTATGATAAATCAATGATGAAAAATGAAGTTCTCCAGGCCCCGTCTTTAGAAATGAAAATAAAAAGAAGGAAACGAGTAGGGAATAATTATGTATTATAATATGTTAATACACAGACAGTGATACAGTGCAGTGATGCAGAGCGTTGATAAAGAGTATTGCTACGGAGAATTGATACAGAATTGATACAAAAATTCTAGCGTTATAGTTTAATCAAAAAGAAGTTTGTCTACGAGATTGGCGATTGTATTTCAGTTCACTCTCACGCAAAAGGTTCCAGATATAGTCCCCCATCATACTTTCATTGTACTGTCCCTTGTAGCGTTCCTCGAAAGAGCTGACATCCTTGTGAAATCTTTCACCTTGTTCTTCTGAGTAGTCTCCCATGTTTTCTTTGAACTCATCAAGGTGGGCGTGTAGTACGTGCAGTTTCAGCGACATCCGGCAGCCCATGCTCCGGTACGTGTCCACAAGTTCGTCAACGATTTCCCTGTAGTTCGCTGCCTTGTGGTTTCCATGGAAACCTTTGACTAGAGAAACGAAGCTTGTCCAAGCTGCCCGCTCAACCTCAGACAGCTTCTCAGGAAAGCTGTCGGAGTCAATAAGTCGCTTCACCTGAGGGCCCACAAATACTCCTGCTTTGATCTTCGCCTCCGACAACTTCGGGAACAGCTCCTGGATGTGCTTCAAGGCCTCACCCTTTGGATCCAGCTGTTTAACAAACTGCTTAATGATGCCCAATTTGATGTGCAGGGGTGGCATCAGCACTTTCGTTGGCTCCACCAGCGGCTTTTGCTTCACGTTATGGGCCCCAACCTCATAGCCGGTCCTGAGGGGCCTGTTCCTCTTCTCGTAGTGAAGGGCTGTATTTCGGCTATCCCAGAGGCACAGATAGCAAGGGAACTTGGTGAAGCCTCCCTGAAGCCCCATCAAGAAGGCCACCATCTTGAAATCGCCAATGACCTCCCAGCTGAATTGGTCGTACTTCAGTGCACTCAGCAGGATTTTGACGTTCTGGTACTCTTCTTTCATGTGCACTGAATGAGCCAGAGGAATCGAGGGCCACTGATTTGTGTTGTGCAGTAAAACAGCCTTGAGGCTTTTAGATGAACTGTCGATGAAGAGTCGCCAGTCAGAGGTGTTGCAAGGAATGCCCACAGCGTCGAAGAGTCCTCTGATGTCATGGCAGTAGCACAACCCATCTCTAAGAGTGAAGAACACTGAAAAGCCGCGATGCCGCTTCCTCTGGGAAGTAATTCGAACGCTGTCGTCCAGTAAGTCCCACTGCTTCAGTCTGGAAATGAGCAGCTCGGCGTTGGACTTTGTCAAGGCCATTTCCCTGATGAGGTCGTTGATGTCCTCTTGGTTGGGGTAGTAGGGGCACCTTTCACCGGCCAACCGGCGTCGACGGCGCGCAGCAGATGACGCACCTTGCTCCTCCTCGGAATCATCATAGCTTGCTTCTTCTGCTGGACAAGATTGATCTCTCAAGGGAGGCTGTGGCACAGGTAGGTCCGTCGCGTTATGGGGAACAGGTGCAATAGATGACGGAATGTCAGGGTACTCAATGGGAGGCGCATTCTTCCCCTTTCTTCGTTTTTGTTGGGTCCACCATACAGAATAGCAGTCCGTGAGATGGTCTGAGGGCTCACGCCAGACACGGGGGATAGCGAAACGCATTGCCCTCTTCTCTCCTCTAAACCAACCTTCAAGAGTGTGGCGGAAGTAGTCACAGATGACATGTGGTGCCCAGCGTTTGTCTTGGTCACCGACTGGCATTCCGAAGTAGGCATGATAGGCTTCCTTTGCACGGGTGCAACTGTCCAAGCAGTGTTTTTTAGCCGTCTTTGCGAAGAACTCGCAGCACACATAGCAGAAGGAATCCGCTGGGTATTTGCAACCACGAGAAGCCATAACAGTAACTTCGTCACACGTCACACGTCTGAAAAAGTAAAAATAATGGATTAATTTAACCCTATATGGACATAATTCTTATTTTTGTCTTAAAAATTTTTTTTACCTATATTAAACATTCATTTAGAGTACTTTGAACATAAATATGTGATTTTTAATGTAATATATATATATATATAATAATATACAGGGTGGGCCGTAAGTTTCCATACATAGGAAAAATAAACATTTTGTTATAGACAACCATTTTTATTTATATAATATGCTCTACATGGTTGCCATTGTTTTGAAAACACATTTCAATACGTGTTCCCCACTGTTGATGAACACGCATAGCACAGTTGACGTTATGCTTGTAATGGCGTTGGTGATACGTTCCTTTAGATGATTTATGTCTCGTATCTTTTCCTGATACACCATGGCCTTCAAGTGCCCCCAAAGATAGAAATCAAGGGGGTGAGATCTGGGGATCTGGGAGGCCACTCCACAGGACCACGCCGACCAATCCAAGCATCCGGAAACTGCTGATCCAAATACCGACGCACGTGAAGACCACAATGAGGTGGAGCTCCATCTTGCTGGAAGTAAACTGGGAAGTTACCTTCCTCGTTTAGCAGGGATGGGAAAATCTCTTCTTGCAACATGTTAAGATACCTTTCGGCATTAAGATTTCCACTGACAAAATTGGTCCAATAATTCTGTCACCCCATATCCCGGCCCACACCATCACTTTACCGGCACCTTGCATCTTCGTCGGACTCAGCCAGTTAGGGTTAGCATTACTCCAATAACGTATGTTTTGCCGATTAACCTCTCCATTGACGTAAAAATTTGCTTCATCAGTAAACAAGATCTTACGTCAAACGCATATTCTTAGGGTATCTGAAACATAAAACAAACGTTTAATTTTTCCTATGTATGGAAACTTACGGCCCACCCTGTATATATAAATAATATATATATATAATATATATAATATATATAATATATATATAATGTAATATATATAATACAAATTGGACAACCTTATACCACGTGGCAAAGAAGGCATGGATGTCAGAGCCATCAATATTGTTACGTTTCAATAAAATATTCTAGTGCTCAGTTTTATCAGAATTGTTTTATATTACTTCAGCCACTCTAACAACATATTTGAGCAATAAAAATTATTCAACTTACCTTTAATCAAATAAAGTGATAAAAAATAAAAACGAACTGCGTAACCATACACTTTTACTTCTACTGACGCACTAACTTATTTTTTTCATTAAAGCTCGGTTTTCTGCAGTAGGAGTTGCCAATTCGTGATATAAACTCCTTGAACCGTTACAAATTTGACGATATCGTCATTTAAGTTAAAATGTACTTGTTTCGGTAAATATAGTAAATTTTGAAGCGTTTACAGATCTGTCGCAGATGTCCATATAGAGTTAAAAAATAATAATATTCTTATTTCAACAAAATCGATGTACTGACAACAAACCCGAAGTTTAAAATCACTGACAGCTTTTTTCCAGTGATTTGAAGCATAATGAATCAGAAAATAAAGGTTATTGTCTGAAACATTATAACATTACATTATAACATTATAACATATATATATATGTATATAATATTATTATATATATATAATATATTATATATAATATATAATATACTATATATATAATATATATATAATATATATATGTAGCGGATCGACAAGTAATAGACCAACAAATCGACAGACATACTTTCTTTCCACGCTACCATAAAACAGTTTGGAACCACGTGGGCTAACAAACAATGGAAAGTCTGTTCCTTCCCATGGCGCGAAAGTAAGTTTTTATCAACCCAAGGACGCGCTTACAAGGCGTCTTAATAATTGGCGTGAAGTTCTACGTCACAGGAATTGCGTATAAAAGAAAGCACCCACGCTCACTCACTCTCACTCCGGCGCTTCCATTCCGTTCGACTACTCTGTACGTTGTCATCCCTCATCAGTTGTAACCGGCTCAAGACCAAGGCTCACTTCAACACCACATTCAAGAAACGAAGCATCATTGGAAGTGACCCCCAACACTGCCGCAGGAAACCCCAACGGCATCAGGAATTCCCCTTGGTCTCTTCATTACCGCATAAACCGGTTATCAAGCATCTTCGAGAGCACCGGCAAGGTCTGCAACACTACGAGAAGCATCCGCAAGGGACACATTGCGTGACTCGACGGCGAAAGCTACAAGCCCAAATCACTCCACATCTGGTCAGCTTTTACCGCTTTACGAAGAACGATCGTCTACGAGACTCCATTAGGCCCATCATACCTCGACCTACGGAACGAACTTCCAAGAGACAACCACAACCGGGCCTACATCTCCAACGCAAAAAGGCCTAATCCACGACCCGACCAACGCGCGAGCGACCAGTTTCCAGAGGACGATCGACGACACTCACGGTATTCCTTTTCAACAATCCTTCCACGACGTCAAATCGTCCGGGTAAGCTAAGTACATCATATTCTAAGTACTCTTGAAGCCTACATTAGCCTACCGCCGAACAGCAGGCTACTCTCCCAAAGTGAGTAATTAAACATTCCCATTGACTCCCGTTAATAACGCAGTAGACCATTTTTCCTAATTCAAGTGTCATTTTTATACCGTTATTTCCGCGTATCATCCGTTATTCTGTTCAATTCACATATTTATGTGTTAACTAAATATTCTCTTGACGTAATCACTTAACATCACATAATGTTCTTGTATATAAATGATATTTGTGCAAGCATTACAATCCATTATAATTAGGCCGCATCAATTATTCCTTGTGCATCCATACAATCATTTAGCCTACTTAATCAGTGTCATGTTTTCCATTCAATGTACCAAACGCACGTGCATTCTTTATAGCAATTATTAGGCCCATTCAATGTTCTATGTTGCATGCCATTACATACCATCGATGAGTACTGTACATTACGTATTACCTCAATTAAGCTATTAACATTTCATTTTATTACCTAGGTCTATGCCATAAGCATAACATAAACTACCAATTAATTACTGTCAATTCTTTGTTATACCACCGTGAATAAGTAACGGTTTTGTACAAAATAAAGTACCGAGGCTTATTCTATTTAGAGTACCAAAACGTACGCGTTCACGTTGTCATTAATAGGCCTCTTTCACAGATCATTTATGCATAATCTGTAGTTTCCCTAATCGGTGTATTACATAACCTATTTGTTATATTATTACGTGCATGCATTATTTTGTATTCACCATCTCATATTTCAGGTTGTGTCCCATTTTGTATAACATTAAGCCTCACATAAACGAGCGCATTTCAAAGGTGTCCCATTTTGTATACCATTAAGCCTCACATAAACGAGCGCATATTTCAAAGGTCATTATCGAACTGTTAAGCTTTCTAGTCAGTCTTACCATTGTATTTTCACTGTGAAAATTAATATAAATATTTTCTTAATTAAACTACACAAAACATAAGGTGTCTTTTATAACCTTAACTTAATTTGCTTTGGGCGTAAACCAAAGCTGGTGACCTCGCTGCCATTTCGGTCACTTCCAATAGTATGGTGGATCTACTCAAATAGCCTTTCATTAATAAGTAATCAGTCAGTCATTGCCTTAATCAATCGTTGCATACAATTAAATCATTATCACCTTAAACGGCTAAAACTAGGTCCACTATAAATTGGTGTAACCCCGGAGTGACTCGAAAGTAATTGCAAGTTAATTTTCACAGTGAACCTGTTGTTTAGTGGTTAGGGACATTTTCTTAATTTTAAGTATTCTTTTATTGCAAATAACAAAATAGCGGTGATATCAAACATTTAAATTAATACACGGTACAACATATACGGCGCGTCAATAGGCCTATCTACATCTGTGACTGGTGTTATTTTCCCGTACACATTAGGCCACAAATACATTTACGGTTAATTTTGTTGGCACATGATAACACGTTTTCGCGCGAAAAATATGCAGCAGGAAAACAACAACGCCACTACATCCCACACCTACGGCGATTCCAAAATCCCCACTTTTTGGCCCGCGGATCCCCGCACATGGTTCTTACAGGTCGAATATCATTTCGAGTCCCAGAACATAACAAGAAGCGTGGCCAAGTTTAACATCGTAGCCGCGCAACTCACACCAGAGGTCGCTGGCGAGGTGCGAGACATTCTCGCCAAGAGGCCCCTAGAAAACCCCTATGAGACGTTGAAGACCGCCGTTTTGGAGCGAACGGCCATGTCAGAGCAAAATCGCCTCCGGAAATTACTCGCGACCGAAGAGCTTGGCGACAGATCCCCGTCGCAGTTCCTGCGACACATGCAGCAGCTCCTGGGGGATTCAGCCCACGTTTGAGCACTCATTCTTCCGCCAACTTTTCGTACAACGCCTTCCACCGCAGGTCCAACGAGTGCTGGCGGTGACGAAACCAGACATTTCGTTGAAGGACCTGGCGGATATAGCGGACAGGGTTTTGGACATAGAAACGCCACAAGTGGCCGGAGTCGCCTCACCACCCCCTCCCCCAACCGCGCCCGACAACAACTTGGTGGAGACCGTCGCGAAGTTGACCATCATGGTAGAAGGACTTTTTCGCGATGTACGCGGGTTGCAAACGCGTGAACGAAGCAGATCACGCGACCCTCAGCACCGCAACTCACGACCCCGTTCCCGTTCCCGCACCCCCGGTTCCAACGACGAACCGGGCGTATGCTGGTACCACAGGACATTCGGCGATCAAGCCCGGAAATGCACGGCCCCCTGTCTTCGGGCGGGAAACGTAGCAGCCGAGCATTAACGGCGTCTCATGCTCAAGGCTTCCACGGCGTCCGCCTATTCTTCGTCACAGACGCCCATTCCAAGATACGTTTCTTGGTCGATACCGGCGCCCAAGTCAGTCTCCTCCCCCCCTCCCCACAAGAGCGGTTACATCCCAGTTGGGAGACTGAATTACACGCGGTGAACTCGACTCCCATTCAAACATTCGGTCAAAAATCCCTTACCCTCAACCTCGGACTTAGGAGAACCTTCCGTTGGGTTTTTCTCATCGCCGACGTGCAACAGCCAATCTTAGGTGCAGATTTTCTGCAGCATTACGACTTAGGAGTGGACGTTAGACGCCGGAGACTCATCGACCACAAGACCAGCCTCAGCGTGCAAGGCGTTTTCTCCCGTACGTCAGCGCCTCCGCCAGTATATTCGGTGGCTCGCCCTGAGTCACCGTACGGTACACTACTGGCTGAGTTTCCATCGGTGACACGCCCTTGCAACCGCGAGGTGCCAGTGAAACATGTGCTCCACTATATTCAGACTGCAGGACCCCCGAAGAATGCTCGTCCTCGACGTTTGGCTCCGGACCGTCTGCGCATCGCAAAGGCAGAGTTCGAACACATGATCGAACTAGGAATCGTCCGGCCTTCCAAAAGCCCTTGGGCCGCACCGTTACACATGGTCCCCAAGAAGACTGAGGGCGACTGGCGTCCTGTGGGCGATTACAGGGCGCTCAACACTTGCACAGTGCCCGACCGCTACCCTCCCCCCCTTCTGCACGATTTTGCCGCCAATCTCTCTGGGTGTACGGTTTTCTCCAAACTGGACCTCGTCAGGGCCTACCATCAAATCCCGGTAGCCCCAGAGGACGTTCCCAAAACCGCGATAATAACGCCCTTTGGGCTTTTCGAATACATCCGCATGCCTTTCGGCCTCCGGAACGCGGCACAGACTTTTCAGAGATTTATCGACGACGTCCTTCGGAGTCTCCCCTTCTGTTTTGCCTACATAGACGACCTCCTCATTGCCAGCAGCGATGAAGTGGAACATGTCAAACACCTTCGGCAGGTTTTCGCTCGACTCGATGAGTATGGAGTCGTCATCAACCCCAGCAAGTGCCAGTTTGGCGTCCCCGAACTGCAGTTCCTCGGTCATCAAATTACAGGCAACGGTATCTCCCCCAACCCCCATAAGGTCGACGTCATTAAGGAATTTCCCCCCCCTACCACGCAAAGAAAACTGCGGGAATTTTTAGGTATGATAAACTTTTATCGCAGATTCATTCCCCATGGCGCGCACCTCCTCCGCCCTTTGCATGCCCTGCTGCGCCCCTGCAGGAGGGGGTCCTCTACGTCAATTCCATGGCCTGAAGAGGCCCAGCGAGCGTTCGAGTCGGCTAAGTCAGCCCTCATTGATGCGACCCAGCTGTCTCACCCTCATCCTGACGCAGAAATCAGCCTCGTCGTGGATGCTTCTGACACTGCGGCAGGCGCCGTGTTACAACAAGCGTCAGGAGATGGTTGGCAGCCCTTAGCCTTTTTCTCACGCGCATTCAAACCAACGGAAACCAGATATAGCACTTTCGGTCGAGAATTGCTTGCGGTTTATCTGGCGACCAAACACTTCCGCCACTACTTAGAGGGAAGAGAATTCATTATATACACGGATCATCGTCCGCTAACGTTTGCCATCAATTCCCAATCCGACCGGTATTCCCCCAGGGAAATGAGACATTGGACTACGTCTCACAATTCACTGGCGATCTTCGTCACATAAAAGGCCATGCAAATACCGCAGCGGACGCTCTATCGCGAGTCACGATTAATGCGTCCCTTGTTCCCGCCACCGGTGACGTCATCGACTACGAAGCCATAGCAGAAGCTCAACGAGGAGACGATGAACTGCAGCAGCTCAGTAGTGCATCCACGTCGTTACAACTGGAAGAAATTCCACTGCCTTCTTCCTCACGGACCCTCACGGTCGACGTTTCTACAGGATCACACCGTCCTTTCGTCCCCGAGAAATTCCGACGCGAAATTTTTAATAGGCTTCATTCTCTTTCTCACCCCGGAATTCGCGCGTCTCAGGCTCTCGTCACCTCTCGTTTCGTCTGGCCCAGCATCAACCGTGACGTCAGACGTTGGGCCCAAGCTTGCATAAAGTGCCAGAAAGCAAAAATTCAACGTCACACGACGGCACCTTTAGCTGTTTTTCGCCCCCCCACGTTTCGATCACGTACATCTGGACCTCGTCGGCCCATTTCCACACTCAGAAGGTTACACGTACCTCCTCACCTGCGTCGATCGATTCACGCGTTGGCCTGAGGCGATCCCTATAAAGGACATCACGGCTGAATCCGCCGCCCGCGCTTTCGTCAGTGGTTTGGGTGTCCCGTTTTGGAGTCCCATCACAATCACTACTGACCGTTGTCGGCAATTCTAATCCGCTCTGTGAAGAGCCTGACACAAATTTTAGGTTGTTCCGGATTCGGACTACAGCATATAGGCCCATGGCCAATGGCCTCGTCGAGCGACTACACCGTCCACCTGAAGGCTCCCTAAGGATGACCACCACCGGCCCACGTTGGACCGACGCCCTTCCCCTTGTCCTCCTGGGAATTCGGCAGCGCTCAAGGATGACCTGCAATGTACATCGGCCGAATTGGTGTACGGTACTCCTCTGCGGCTACCCGGCGAATTCTTCACTTCGTCAGGAGCACATCCTTCGGTGGACGGCAGCACGTACGCCGACGCCTTAAGGGCGACCATGCGCAATTTTCGTCCGGTTTCCCGGCGTCATCCCACTGCTCGTCGCATTTTTGTCCCCGCCTGGTTGTCCTCCTGCACCCACGTCTTCGTCAGAAACGACACCATCCGTCCTCCCCTACAACATCCATACGATGGGCCTTTTCCTGTGCTGCGGAGGGGTGACAAAACTTTCATCCTCGACCGTGCGGGACGCAAGGACGTAGTGTCAATCTACCGCCTAAAGCCGGCGTACCTCGAGGACGACGCAATTCCCCAACAGTTTCCCCACAACCGACTACAGCAGACACAATTCTCCCCATTTCCCAACCCAAGAAGATGTCTCGCGCCCTCCCGCCAACGAAACACCGCCAGACACACGAACGGTGTCCGTATTCGGAGCGGCCGCGTCAGTTTCGCCCCGAAATGGTGATCCTTTTATCATCGTTCCTTCGTCTCTGAGAGGGAACTACTTGTAGCGGATCGACAAGAAATAGACCAACAAATCGACAGACATACTTTCTTTCCACGCTACCATAAAACAGTTTGGAACACACGTGGGCTAACAAACAATGGAAAGTCTGTTCCTTCCCATGGCGCGAAAGTAAGTTTTTATCAACCCAAGGACGCGCTTACAAGGCGTCTTAATAATTGGCGTGAAGTTCTACGTCACAGGAATTGCGTATAAAAGAAAGCACCCACGCTCACTCACTCTCACTCCGGCGCTTCCATTCCGTTCGACTACTCTGTACGTTGTCATCCCTCATCAGTTGTAACCGGCTCAAGACCAAGGCTCACTTCAACACCACATTCAAGAAACGAAGCATCATTGGAAGTGACCCACCAACACTGCCGCAGGAAACCCCAACGGCATCAGGAATTCCCCTTGGTCTCTTCATTACCGCATAAACCGGTTATCAAGCATCTTCGAGAGCACCGGCAAGGTCTGCAACACTACGAGAAGCATCCGCAAGGGACACATTGCGTGACTCGACGGCGAAAGCTACAAGCCCAAATCACTCCACATCTGGTCAGCTTTTACCGCTTTACGAAGAACGATCGTCTACGAGACTCCATTAGGCCCATCATACCTCGACCTACGGAACGAACTTCCAAGAGACAACCACAACCGGGCCTACATCTCAACGCAAAAAGGCCTAATCCACGACCCGACCAACGCGCGAGCGACCAGTTTCCAGAGGACGATCGACGACACTCACGTATTCCTTTTCAACAATCCTTCCACGACGTCAAATCGTCCGGGTAAGCTAAGTACATCATATTCTAAGTACTCTTGAAGCCTACATTAGCCTACCGCCGAACAGCAGGCTACTCTCCCAAAGTGAGTAATTAAACATTCCCATTGACTCCCGTTAATAACGCAGTAGACCATTTTTCCTAATTCAAGTGTCATTTTTATACCGTTATTTCCGCGTATCATCCGTTATTCTGTTCAATTCACATATTTATGTGTTAACTAAATATTCTCTTGACGTAATCACTTAACATCACATAATGTTCTTGTATATAAATGATATTTGTGCAAGCATTACAATCCATTATAATTAGGCCGCATCAATTATTCCTTGTGCATCCATACAATCATTTAGCCTACTTAATCAGTGTCTGTTTTCCATTCAATGTACCAAACGCACGTGCATTCTTTATAGCAATTATTAGGCCCATTCAATGTTCTATGTTGCATGCCATTACATACCATCGATGAGTACTGTACATTACGTATTACCTCAATTAAGCTATTAACATTTCATTTTATTACCTAGGTCTATGCCATAAGCATAACATAAACTACCAATTAATTACTGTCAATTCTTTGTTATACCACCGTGAATAAGTAACGGTTTTGTACAAAATAAAGTACCGAGGCTTATTCTATTTAGAGTACCAAAACGTACGCGTTCACGTTGTCATTAATAGGCCTCTTTCACAGATCATTTATGCATAATCTGTAGTTTCCCTAATCGGTGTATTACATAACCTATTTGTTATATTATTACGTGCATGCATTATTTTTGTATTCACCATCTCATATTTCAGGTTGTGTCCCATTTTGTATAACATTAAGCCTCACATAAACGAGCGCATTTCAAAGGTGTCCCATTTTGTATACCATTAAGCCTCACATAAACGAGCGCATTTCAAAGGTCATTATCGAACTGTTAAGCTTTCTAGTCAGTCTTACCATTGTATTTTCACTGTGAAAATTAATATAAATATTTTCTTAATTAAACTACACAAAACATAAGGTGTCTTTTATAACCTTAATTAATTTGCTTTGGGCGTAAACCAAAGCTGGTGACCTCGCTGCCATTTCGGTCACTTCCAATAGTATGGTGGATCTACTCAAATAGCCTTTCATTAATAAGTAATCAGTCAGTCATTGCCTTAATCAATCGTTGCATACAATTAAATCATTATCACCTTAAACGGCTAAAACTAGGTCCACTATAAATTGGTGTAACCCCGGAGTGACTCGAAAGTAATTGCAAGTTAATTTTCACAGTGAACCTGTTGTTTAGTGGTTAGGGACATTTTCTTAATTTTAAGTATTCTTTTATTGCAAATAACAAAATAGCGGTGATATCAAACATTTAAATTAATACACGGTACAACATATACGGCGCGTCAATAGGCCTATCTACATCTGTGACTGGTGTTATTTTCCCGTACACATTAGGCCACAAATACATTTACGGTTAATTTTGTTGGCACATGATAACACGTTTTCGCGCGAAAAATATGCAGCAGGAAAACAACAACGCCACTACATCCCACACCTACGGCGATTCCAAAATCCCCACTTTTTGGCCCGCGGATCCCCGCACATGGTTCTTACAGGTCGAATATCATTTCGAGTCCCAGAACATAACAAGAAGCGTGGCCAAGTTTAACATCGTAGCCGCGCAACTCACACCAGAGGTCGCTGGCGAGGTGCGAGACATTCTCGCCAAGAGGCCCCTAGAAAACCCCTATGAGACGTTGAAGACCGCCGTTTTGGAGCGAACGGCCATGTCAGAGCAAAATCGCCTCCGGAAATTACTCGCGACCGAAGAGCTTGGCGACAGATCCCCGTCGCAGTTCCTGCGACACATGCAGCAGCTCCTGGGGGATTCAGCCCACGTTTGAGCACTCATTCTTCCGCCAACTTTTCGTACAACGCCTTCCACCGCAGGTCCAACGAGTGCTGGCGGTGACGAAACCAGACATTTCGTTGAAGGACCTGGCGGATATAGCGGACAGGGTTTTGGACATAGAAACGCCACAAGTGGCCGGAGTCGCCTCACCACCCCCTCCCCCAACCGCGCCCGACAACAACTTGGTGGAGACCGTCGCGAAGTTGACCATCATGGTAGAAGGACTTTTTCGCGATGTACGCGGGTTGCAAACGCGTGAACGAAGCAGATCACGCGACCCTCAGCACCGCAACTCACGACCCCGTTCCCGTTCCCGCACCCCCGGTTCCAACGACGAACCGGGCGTATGCTGGTACCACAGGACATTCGGCGATCAAGCCCGGAAATGCACGGCCCCTGTCTTCGGGCGGGAAACGTAGCAGCCGAGCATTAACGGCGTCTCATGCTCAAGGCTTCCACGGCGTCCGCCTATTCTTCGTCACAGACGCCCATTCCAAGATACGTTTCTTGGTCGATACCGGCGCCCAAGTCAGTCTCCTCCCCCCCTCCCCACAAGAGCGGTTACATCCCAGTTGGGAGACTGAATTACACGCGGTGAACTCGACTCCCATTCAAACATTCGGTCAAAAATCCCTTACCCTCAACCTCGGACTTAGGAGAACCTTCCGTTGGGTTTTTCTCATCGCCGACGTGCAACAGCCAATCTTAGGTGCAGATTTTCTGCAGCATTACGACTTAGGAGTGGACGTTAGACGCCGGAGACTCATCGACCACAAGACCAGCCTCAGCGTGCAAGGCGTTTTCTCCCGTACGTCAGCGCCTCCGCCAGTATATTCGGTGGCTCGCCCTGAGTCACCGTACGGTACACTACTGGCTGAGTTTCCATCGGTGACACGCCCTTGCAACCGCGAGGTGCCAGTGAAACATAAGTGCTCCACTATATTCAGACTGCAGGACCCCCGAAGAATGCTCGTCCTCGACGTTTGGCTCCGGACCGTCTGCGCATCGCAAAGGCAGAGTTCGAACACATGATCGAACTAGGAATCGTCCGGCCTTCCAAAAGCCCTTGGGCCGCACCGTTACACATGGTCCCCAAGAAGACTGAGGGCGACTGGCGTCCTGTGGGCGATTACAGGGCGCTCAACACTTGCACAGTGCCCGACCGCTACCCTCCCCCCCTTCTGCACGATTTTGCCGCCAATCTCTCTGGGTGTACGGTTTTCTCCAAACTGGACCTCGTCAGGGCCTACCATCAAATCCCGGTAGCCCCAGAGGACGTTCCCAAAACCGCGATAATAACGCCCTTTGGGCTTTTCGAATACATCCGCATGCCTTTCGGCCTCCGGAACGCGGCACAGACTTTTCAGAGATTTATCGACGACGTCCTTCGGAGTCTCCCCTTCTGTTTTGCCTACATAGACGACCTCCTCATTGCCAGCAGCGATGAAGTGGAACATGTCAAACACCTTCGGCAGGTTTTCGCTCGACTCGATGAGTATGGAGTCGTCATCAACCCCAGCAAGTGCCAGTTTGGCGTCCCCGAACTGCAGTTCCTCGGTCATCAAATTACAGGCAACGGTATCTCCCCCAACCCCCATAAGGTCGACGTCATTAAGGAATTTCCCCCCCCTACCACGCAAAGAAAACTGCGGGAATTTTTAGGTATGATAAACTTTTATCGCAGATTCATTCCCCATGGCGCGCACCTCCTCCGCCCTTTGCATGCCCTGCTGCGCCCCTGCAGGAGGGGGTCCTCTACGTCAATTCCATGGCCTGAAGAGGCCCAGCGAGCGTTCGAGTCGGCTAAGTCAGCCCTCATTGATGCGACCCAGCTGTCTCACCCTCATCCTGACGCAGAAATCAGCCTCGTCGTGGATGCTTCTGACACTGCGGCAGGCGCCGTGTTACAACAAGCGTCAGGAGATGGTTGGCAGCCCTTAGCCTTTTTCTCACGCGCATTCAAACCAACGGAAACCAGATATAGCACTTTCGGTCGAGAATTGCTTGCGGTTTATCTGGCGACCAAACACTTCCGCCACTACTTAGAGGGAAGAGAATTCATTATATACACGGATCATCGTCCGCTAACGTTTGCCATCAATTCCCAATCCGACCGGTATTCCCCCAGGGAAATGAGACATTTGGACTACGTCTCACAATTCACTGGCGATCTTCGTCACATAAAAGGCCATGCAAATACCGCAGCGGACGCTCTATCGCGAGTCACGATTAATGCGTCCCTTGTTCCCGCCACCGGTGACGTCATCGACTACGAAGCCATAGCAGAAGCTCAACGAGGAGACGATGAACTGCAGCAGCTCAGTAGTGCATCCACGTCGTTACAACTGGAAGAAATTCCACTGCCTTCTTCCTCACGGACCCTCACGGTCGACGTTTCTACAGGATCACACCGTCCTTTCGTCCCCGAGAAATTCCGACGCGAAATTTTTAATAGGCTTCATTCTCTTTCTCACCCCGGAATTCGCGCGTCTCAGGCTCTCGTCACCTCTCGTTTCGTCTGGCCCAGCATCAACCGTGACGTCAGACGTTGGGCCCAAGCTTGCATAAAGTGCCAGAAAGCAAAAATTCAACGTCACACGACGGCACCTTTAGCTGTTTTTCGCCCCCCGACGCACGTTTCGATCACGTACATCTGGACCTCGTCGGCCCATTTCCACACTCAGAAGGTTACACGTACCTCCTCACCTGCGTCGATCGATTCACGCGTTGGCCTGAGGCGATCCCTATAAAGGACATCACGGCTGAATCCGCCGCCCGCGCTTTCGTCAGTGGTTGGGTGTCCCGTTTTGGAGTCCCATCAACAATCACTACTGACCGTGGTCGGCAATTCGAATCCGCTCTGTGGAAGAGCCTGACACAAATTTTAGGTTGTTCCCGGATTCGGACTACAGCATATAGGCCCATGGCCAATGGCCTCGTCGAGCGACTACACCGTCACCTGAAGGCGTCCCTAAGGATGACCACCACCGGCCCACGTTGGACCGACGCCCTTCCCCTTGTCCTCCTGGGAATTCGGGCAGCGCTCAAGGATGACCTGCAATGTACATCGGCCGAATTGGTGTACGGTACTCCTCTGCGGCTACCCGGCGAATTCTTCACTTCGTCAGGAGCACATCCTTCGGTGGACGGCAGCACGTACGCCGACGCCTTAAGGGCGACCATGCGCAATTTTCGTCCGGTTTCCCCGCGTCATCCCACTGCTCGTCGCATTTTTGTCCCCGCCCGGTTGTCCTCCTGCACCCACGTCTTCGTCAGAAACGACACCATCCGTCCTCCCCTACAACATCCATACGATGGGCCTTTTCCTGTGCTGCGGAGGGGTGACAAAACTTTCATCCTCGACCGTGCGGGACGCAAGGACGTAGTGTCAATCGACCGCCTAAAGCCGGCGTACCTCGAGGACGACGCAATTTCCCCAACAGTTTCCCCACAACCGACTACAGCAGACACAATTCTCCCCATTTCCCCAACCCAAGAAGATGTCTCGCGCCCTCCCGCCAACGAAACACCGCCAGACACACGAACGGGTGTCCGTACTCGGAGCGGCCGCGTCAGTTTCGCCCCGAAATGGTGATCCTTTTATCATCGTTCCTTCGTCTCTGAGAGGGAACTACTTGTAGCGGATCGACAAGAAATAGACCAACAAATCGACAGACATACTTTCTTTCCACGCTACCATAAAACAGTTTGGAACACACGTGGGCTAACAAACAATGGAAAGTCTGTTCCTTCCCAAGGCGCGAAAGTAAGTTTTTATCAACCCAAGGACGCGTTACAAGGCGTCTTATAATTGGCGTGAAGTTCTACGTCACAGGAATTGCGTATAAAAGAAGCACCCACGCTCACTCACTCTCACTCCGGCGCTTCCATTCCGTTCGACTACTCTGTACGTTGTCATCCCTCATCAGTTGTAACCGGCTCAAGACCAAGGCTCACTTCAACACCACATTCAAGAAACGAAGCATCATTGGAAGTGACCCACCAATACTGCCGCAGGAAACCCCAACGGCATCAGGAATTCCCCTTGGTCTCTTCATTACCGCATAAACCGGTTATCAAGCATCTTCGAGAGCACCGGCAAGGTTTGCAACACTACGAGAAGCATCCGCAAGGGACACATTGCGTGACTCGACGGCGAAAGCTACAAGCCCAAATCACTCCACATCTGGTCAGCTTTTACCGCTTTACGAAGAACGATCGTCTACGAGACTCCATTAGGCCCATCATACCTCGACCTACGGAACGAACTTCCAAGAGACAACCACAACCGGGCCTACATCTCCAACGCAAAAAGGCCTAATCCACGACCCGACCAACGCGCGAGCGACCAGTTTCCAGAGGACGATCGACGACACTCACGGTATTCCTTTTCAACAATCCTTCCACGACGTCAAATCGTCCGGGTAAGCTAACTACATCATATTCTAAGTTCTTGAAGCCTACATTAGCCTACCGCCGAACAGCAGGCTACTCTCCCAAAGTGAGTAATTAAACATTCCCATTGACTCCCGTTAATAACGCAGTAGACCATTTTTCCTAATTCAAGTGTCATTTTTATACCGTTATTTCCGCGTATCATCCGTTATTCTGTTCAATTCACATATTTATGTGTTAACTAAATATTCTCTTGACGTAATCACTTAACATCACATAATGTTCTTGTATATAAATGATATTTGTGCAAGCATTACAATCCATTATAATTAGGCCGCATCAATTATTCCTTGTGCATCCATCCAATCATTAGCCTACTTAATCAGTGTCATGTTTCCATTCAATATACCAAACGCACGTGCATTCTTTATAGCATTTATTAGGCCATTCAATGTTCTATGTTGCATGCATTACACACCATCGTGAGTACTGTACATACGTATTACCT